>JAGXOD010001360.1:0-62500 GCA_020368025.1 Brachyhypopomus occidentalis | reverse complement strand
TGAAATGATCTTGTGGGCTACAACAGAATTTAAGGTCCTAAATTATTAAAAGAGCTCATCTCTGTTACTCCAGTAGGGGGCACAACAGAGCAGTGAACTCAGCTCCAGGTCAGTGGATATTGTCACATATACTGTTGACTGCAGATTTCTTCCCAAACCATCGACAGTAAAATCGACTGTAAATCACAAATCAAAGGTACTGGAGCCAGGACAGCGAGGTCTCACATCCCACACATAAAGAGAGCAGCAAACAGAACTTCCTGTTACGATCCACAATGCTGCACAATGTAAAACTACTGACTTAACTAATATTCCGACATACAAATAAATAATCATATAGTCTAACGTTAACCATTGGGCATGAAGGTGAACTGGACACTAGACAAGTCTCTCGCTGGGTTAGGGTTAGGGCTAATGTTAGGGCTAGGGTTAGGGTGTAATACTAACACTATGTATTGATGTATTGACATCTTATGTATTGACATTATATTTGCAGCATTAAACTAGGAAGTGAGCTAGTCTTGAGCTATGCTAATTTAACGCTACAACAGACATGACTTGCTTTGTGGTTCTCACTGTAAGATAGCATTTCAAAGCTTTAACCATTCTGTCTGCTGGAGTCTAATTATATATAAGGTTAGATTAGATGTGTAATTTTAGAACGACGTTTTTAACCCTCTTATCATTTTCAAGTCCAAAGCTGAACCTTTTCATGTTTCAGGATCTCTGGAATACCATTAACCAGTTTTATCATGAAACCTCCTCAGCTACACTATTAACACTCTCGTGTTATTAACACACTGTCATCATAAACACTATTAACACCTTATCAACACATACACTATTAACACACTCCTATGATTAACCTACTATTAACACACACTATTAACATAGTATTAACATATTATTAACACATTATCATCAACAACTATTAACGCACACTATTAACACAGTATTAACATATCATATTATTAGCACATTTTCATCATCAACAACAACACACAAACGAACACACACGCACACATACACTATTAACAGATTATTATCACATTCACTGTTATTGCTCTTGATTAGAGAAGGAATGTTGAAACCATATAGCATAACCTTTAGGCAATAAAAAAAAGCTAGAATAGTCATTAAATATTAATTATGCAAATTATGTATTATGGTATGACCTCAAAAATGTAAGCAATGCAGCTTTATTATTGATGTA
Organism: Brachyhypopomus occidentalis; assembly: GCA_020368025.1. Lineage (NCBI taxonomy): Eukaryota > Metazoa > Chordata > Actinopteri > Gymnotiformes > Hypopomidae > Brachyhypopomus > Brachyhypopomus occidentalis. Next base: position 61,287 of record JAGXOD010001360.1, on the reverse strand, counting down.
AGACACAAATTAGATCTTAAAGATCACTGTCATCCTTGTCATGATATTTCAATTACTGTTAACAGTACAAATGGGGCCACAAGTGTTGGGATTGTTTGCAACTAGGACAAGAAGAATCAGGCAAAGGGGTTTACATTAGTACTCTCTCCTCCACAGGTTCAGCCTGCAGCAGAGTTTCCAAAATGATGAAATGCACAAATGGCTCATTTTTTGGGCTCCCGTTTCTGTGCGTTAAAGACAGATGCTGCAGCTACAGCTTCTCCGTCAGCTCACTGAAGTAACTCCTCAGGAGCTGCGCACACGTCCTTAATGGATCCTTCATGAATAAATACATGTGACATAGTAATCCATAAATAAATGAGTAAACATTTGAAAATATATGTGCAGTTTTTCCTAATTTATCATTTTATAGAACAGGCAGGAAGTAAAGGAGGAAGGAAATGCGAGTGTGCGACTCAGTTGTTTAATGGCGTGAAAAAAAATACAAAAACAAAAAACTTCACACGAAATGCAATAATGAGAAACCAAAGGAACTGAAAATGATCACGAAAGCACAATGGAATTATACAGGGACACGACAACACAATAACACAGGTGTCTCAATGAGACACACAACACCTGAGGGGAGGGGGGAGCGTGGCACAGTGCCAGAACAGACAGGTAATGTTTAGCAAGAAATCCAGACCATGTTATAATCTGCTGTCCCTGGTGTTGAGGACTCCACCATCTCTCCCGTTCCCAGCGGTAAGGCGTCCTGTCTGCCTCCCAGTCTGTTCTTGTGGACGCACCTAATGCCACCAGTTGTCCCGTATTTGCATTAATGATGTGCGCCCTCTAGTGGTCTGAGGTACGGTGGTCACATATTTCTGTTTTCCACCAGCTTATCTAGCACACAGACTGTAGCTGCAATCCAAACAACAGGCTGCTGCCTATTATGTCTACTGTACCGGTAAGTTTCCTTTGGTGCAGTTGTAGCACGCAAAAACAAACATCTGGATACAGATATTCAAATATGATAGATGTGGTGGCTAAAAGCACAATGTTTTCCCCATAATTGCGAAATATTTACAAACTTTTTTCAAACAACTGTAAATAAACGTGTACCGTAATACATTCTACAAAATACGTGTGTTAGCCGATTGGACGAGTCTAAACCAATCAGCTAACGTTGAATTCCAGCTGACCAATATTATTCAAGTATACTCATTTCGACCAATCACAAGGCATGGTGTTGTTTCCAAGTCCCAAAGGCTTTATGTGAACGCAGAAGCTAGCTAGCTAGCTAAATGAAAGCCATATTCATTGTTACCTAAAACAACAGTAAATTCAGGCAAGTAGTCCGTTCATGTCACATGTATTAGCTAGAGTAGTTGATATTGTTTTTAGTCGTTAACTATTTATATTTGGCAAGAACAATGATTAGTCTGTTGTCATTAACTAGTCACTGTCCATCATCGCTAGCTAGCTGAATTAGCAACGAAGCTACATTAAAACAGTCCTAGGGGTAGGAGAGGTAGCTACAGCTTCCAGATTTGAGCTTATATCCCGCAATCTTTTCCAAGTTTGCGCAATGAAGGTGGTGAACCTAAAACAAGCTATTCTTCAAGCGTGGAAGGAACGCTGGAACGACTACCAGTGGGCCATCAACATAAAGAAGAACTGTCCCAAAGGCGCGACGTGGGACTACATTAATCTCGCAGGTATGCGTGTTCTTCCATGTGTTCTTGACTGTGGCAACACCGGTCACATTTACTGTCGCTAGATACGCAGAAGAAACGCTTTAAGTGGGTGAAATTGCGCTGTACGCCATAACTATTGTGCTTGTATTGAATATTTTTTTTTTGCTTGCGTAATGTAGCATCTTGTTGTTTGTCATGTAGAAGTCAATCTTGCAGGATTATATATGATATAACGTGTTGAGCCTAACCGCTGCATCTGTTTCCCTGGTGTAGATGCTTTGTTGGAACAGGCGATGATTGGACCTTCTCCAAACCCCCTGATTCTCTCATATTTAAAGTATGCCATCAGTTCTCAGGTCAGTGTCTAAAGGAGCTCTGTGCAATCGAACAATTTCAGGCCACTAGTTTAACCAATTTAATGTCAGCATAATTGTATTAATTCTGCTACATTTTAAAATGCTGTATATCTTGATATGAAACGTATAGTACACTGTGTGAATCATTATTGAAAATTAATTCGTTTTAGCAGTTTTGTCTCTTTAATTTGTTACTTCTGTACCTCTGGCTGTAGTTTTATTATTGGTCATGCAATATGTAACTTCAGATTTCAGAATCATGAAGTAATGTAGTAGTACATTACTGACTCCAGCACAGAATAGTTCACATGAACCGACTCCCAGCACAGAATAGTTCACATGAACCGACTCCCAGCACAGAATAGTTCACACGAACCGACTCCCAGCACAGAATAGTTCACACGAACCGACTCCCAGCACAGAATAGTTCACACGAACCGACTCCCAGCACAGAATAGTTCACACGAACCGACTCCCAGCACAGAGCAGTTCACAAGTTCACATGAACTGAACCGACTCCCAGCACAAAACAGCTCACATGCTGCACTGCTCTTCTCTCTCCTCTAGATGGTGTCCTACTCCAGTGTTCTCACTGCCATCATTAAGGTTGGTATTCATTCATCACATTTTTCCCCACTGAAACAGTTACCATATAGCTGTATTAATGCACGTGTGGTGTCCATGGCTGTGGTTTAGATGCTCTGTATTAATGCACATGTGGTCTCTGTGGTTTAGACCCACTGTACTGCCCCTAAGAGAATGTAACTGTATCGGTGTGTTTCTGCTCCTCCCCAGTTTGATGACTTTTCGCGGGAGCTCTGCGTCAAATCACTCCTAGACATCATGGACATGTTCTCTCACTCTCTCAGGTATGATGTAGTTTAGGTCACGTTTCCCACCAGAGGGGTGATTGGCTGTAAGCTGTACAGGTGCTGGGAGGGACCTGTCATTTAACAGATGATGATTGTTTACAAAGTGGTGTTAAGTATCATAGTAATGAGAAATCCAACAAACGTAATGGGAAAGTAAAACAGTAAAAGCCCAGATCAGATTGAAATGCAGCGACATGAAACTCTTGAGTTGTTAGCGGATATGGCTGGTATTCTGGGTAATGCACAACACTCTTCACTGAAGTAAAAATAGACAAAAGACGGTTCAACCAGAGAAGTCAGTTACAGAAGTCAGTAATGAAATCGCACCTGATTGTCACTGAATGTAATAGATTGATACTGAATATTATACATTTTGGTCAGAGTAGGTTTTTCCTTTAAGATGAAACCTTAAAGTGAAGATGATATAGTTCTTTGTCTGTGTTGCACAATCACATCTGGATCTCTCACCTGGTACAGACGCTAACACCAAGGTCACGGGTTTGGTTGCCATTTTGATTCCCATAAGCTGCTTGGCAGAGACGTGTTTGCCAAGTGCTGTAAATATTAACGTCCTGACCCTCCTGTCCTGTACTATCCTGACCCGCCTGTCCTGTACTATCCTGACCCTCCTGTCCTGTACTATCCCGCCTGTCCTGTCCGGTCCTGTCCCACCTGTCCTGTCCTGACCCGCCCAGCTGTCACGGGAAGGCGGAGGAGTGTATCGGCCTGTGCCGCGCCCTGCTGGGCACGCTGGTGTGGCTCCTGCAGGGCTGTGCCTGGTACTGCGACAGGCTGAGGGAGTCTGGAGGCGCTGGCAGCGGCGAGGCCAGCCTGAGGGCCTGTGAGGAGCGCCTGGAGGGCCTTCTGCACAGCACCAAGAACAGAGCCCTGGTGCACATCGCACGCCTGGAAGAGCAGAGTAAGTGGTGGCCCTTGTGAGGAGCATGGGGAGTGTTTACTGCTTCACCCGGCAAGCATGAAAAGCCATTCCTAAAACGGAGTGTATTTAGGAAACTTTACTGTATACCACCATGCACTCAAGTTTGATTCTCGGGTTGTTTATTCCACATTTATAGTTATATTTTTCAGCTTGTGTAAAATCCAAACGCGTGACGTCCCCAGTGCTGTTTCTGCCCCTATCCATTTGTGCAGCTTCATGGACCAATGTGGAACAAGCTTTAATCAAGCTCGCTGAGAATCTGGGCAGTTTGACCAATCAGGCGCTGAGAAGTAAGCTGGAAGAGTGTGTCTCACTGATCAAAAGGTGAGAACTGTGGACGCGTATCTGTTTCACACGTGCAACATGACCTTCGTGGAGCAGTTTTCTGGGATGGTCCTGCTTTTCAGGAAGCAGGTAGTATTTATAGTGTATCAAGTTCTCCAGGACTTCATAATGAAACTTCATAATGAAACTCGGTGTATTTGGCTGCAAAGAGATAAAAACGAGGCCGTGTTTGTTCTGCTAGTATCCCCCAGATGCTGTGTCTGCAGTGTGAGCCCCCGGTCCAGACCTCCTTCCCTTCCGTGCACGCCTTCGTCATGCTCGAGGGGACCATGAACCTGACTGGTGAGATCCAGCCACTGGTGGAGCAGCTCATGATGATCCGGAGGATGCAGGTGCGATCGGACTACGACTCCCAGGGTTCATAGCTGCGCCCGCAGCCGTGCGGTATGCATTTACACGTGGGGGTCTCGTTCTCTCGGTAGCGCATTCCTTCACCGCTGTTTGTGCTGGAGATCTGGAAGGCCTGCTTCACCGGACTCATCGAGTCTCCTGAAGGCACAGAGGAGCTGAAGTGGACCGCCTTCACATTCCTCAAGGTCTGTGACGGGGCGGAGCTGGCCACCTATCGCACCAAGGCATTTTGCGCATTCTGATTGGCTGTGCATGAGTCTTAATAAAGATGAATGTAGATGTGAGGCAGTGTCTGTACCGCCCCCCCCCCCTCCTGCCCCCCTCCTGTGACTTGTTTCTCCCCCAGATACCCCAGGTCCTGCTCCGACTGAAGAAGTACCCACAGGGAGAGAGGGTGCAGTCCCTCGCACTACACTCACCTTAAGTCATCACCTCACAAAACCTTACAAATATGTACATGTATCATATGCATAGCTAATTCAAATGCATAGCTAATTCATAAAACTTCTTTTATTTTCTCTCATTTCTCATTTTCCATAAGTATTCATATTATTGTTAAAACATTTTATGAAATCCATATATATTAGAATTTTCAGCCCTGTTCAGAAGCTGTGTTTGGGTCATCGTTGAAACTAGATATGGGCACTTTGGTTGTGCACACACACACATGCGCACCCCTTTTGCGGGGTGCGTATGTGCATGTGCACACACACAGCTGCACCGTCGCGTTCTGACTGTAGTGTGCCCTGCTCAGGACTTCATGGAGGACGTGCATGTGGCGTTTGAGTACCTGCTCAAGCTCACACCACTACTGGATAAGGCAGACCAGAGATGCAAGTACGTAACCTTAGAGGAGGACTCTACCTCAGACGCAGGGAGAGACTCTCTACCTCTCAGAAATAGGTTAGGACTGAGAGGGAAACAGAAAGGAAAGACGTCTTGCAAGAATCAGTCGCGCAACAGGACATGCTTTGTCTCATAAATGGACATTTGTGTGGCTCTGGTGTTGGCAAGTGTGTTTGGGCTTCTGTTACTTATAGTTTTCAGTACTTTATACTTTTAAATATTGTCTCATGGCCTATGTGTGTGTGTGTGTGTGTGTGTGTGTGTGTGTGTAGCTGTGATTGCCTGAGTCTACTGCTTCAGGAGTGCAGCAAACTCGGCTTGTTGTCTGAGTCCAACACGGCCATTCTGACAGCCAAACGGTACATCCACCTGCCTGGTGTCTACACCTCCCAGACTACAACCTGGTGTCTACACCTCCCACACTCACAGATGCCCCCCCCCCCACTACCCTTATTCTCTTCCACCTAATCTCTCTCTCCCCCTCTATCTCTGACCTTCTCTCTGTTCTCTCTGCTGGTCTCCTTTTTCTCTCTGTCTCTCGTTCTTTGTCCCTCGCTCTGTCCCCTCCCACCTTGTCCTTCTGTCTCACTCGTTCACTTAACTATGTGTCCCCGCAGGACCGAGGACCGGGAATATGCCCCGAAGCTGAAGACCACGGAGAACGCCAACATCCAGCCCAACCCTGGGCTCATCCTGCGAGCTGAACCCACCGTCACCAACATCCTGAAGGTCTCTCTCCAGAACCCGCTCACACCGCGTCACGTTCCACCGCCGGTGCCGAGTGGCCTAGTTTGGGGAGGAGGGGGGGGGGGGCCTACACTGAGGCCCTGGCGTGTTCTGGACTGGCGTGGAGAAGTGCCGTATATCCGAGTCCGGTTTGGAACCGCATGCATCTGAAGTGTAAAGATATGGACTTGGTTTTGGACTTAAACTGAGAAGAGCTATGTAAAAAAAAAGATTACTTGTATAGATGATCTACACGCCAGTGACATCTCAACAGTTATCCTGGTTTTAGTTATAGACGGTGCCAGAAACCGGCCTTCCACTCGGGTGTGGTTCCACTCGGGTGTGGTTCCACTCGGGTGTGGTTCCACTTAGGTGTGGTTCCACTTAGGTGTGGTTCCACTCGGCTGTGGCTCCACTCGGCTGTGGTACCAGGGCAATGGTGTCTGCATATTTAATCTCCTCCAAACCCAACGTATTGTATTTAGATGTAATTACAGCGTCGTGTCCCAGGTGTTTACTGTCATTCTGTCTGCACGTGTCTCGCAGACCGTAGATGCGGATCACTCCAAGTCCCCGGAGGGGCTCCTGGGAGTTCTGGGTCACATGCTGTCGGGGAAGAGCCTTGATCTGCTCCTGGCCGCCGCCGCCGCCACGGGGAAGCTCAAGTCCTTCGCACGCAAGTTCATCAAGTAAGAGCAGCAGCTTTAGTGAGACACGCCATCCCTCTGGACGTCTGCTAGAGACGTGCGAACGAACGCTGCCCCTCACGCACGCGCCGTTCTGCCGATCTTCCCCTCTTGCAGGTTGAACGAGTTTCCGAAACACATCACCGGTGAAGGATGTGAGTAGTCGCTCACAATTTATTCGCTTTAGTCAGTGAATTGAAAAGACATTTTTTCAGTAAGTGACAGAATGCAAGTTACAGGTGTGTGTGTGTGTGTGTGTGTGTGTGCGCCTGCGCGCCCATGCACTTTTTCTATAGCCAAATCTGCTTCTGTGAGAGCCCTGCTGTTTGATATTTCCTTCCTCATGCTGTGCCACGTTGTCCAGACATACGGATCAGAGGTGAGTGCTCACACACACACACACACACACACACACCCTGTGCTTGTTTGCCTGTGAGCACCAGCAGCTGTGACAGGACCCTCCCTCACACTGAGCTGTGGTGTGCAGCAGAACCTCCCCACACACCCAGGCGCTGCGCTTCTGCACTAATCACTGGACACGTGTGCGGCACGTCCTCGGAGTAGAGGACACGTGTGCGGCACGTCATTAGTAGTGGAGTTCGTCGGTATTAGTGGAGATAATCAAACGTAATGGTTACAGAAACATGTAATGGTTACAGAAACATGTAATAGTTAGAGAAACATGTAATAGTTATAGAAACACTCTATGCCACAGGTGCAGTGGTTTCTTTACCATGTGTAGTTACTATTAATGAAAGCTGAAATCATAATTTTTTTTATTTTTTTTCCCCATGGTTCCATGAACTCTTTCAGTTCAGTAAAAATCTCACTGCTCGACGCTTTCCTCAATGGAACTTTCTTGTTTAATGAATGACGGGTAGGGAGAAACTCCCTGACACAGCAACAGGAAGAAGAAAGTTTGACATGACGCAACACTCAAAAGCAGAACCCACCCTCTGGGCATTACTGAATAGTGGGATTACTGAACCACAGGATTAAGCAAGACCTTCCTCTCTCTCTCTCTCTCTCCCCCCCCCCCCCTCTCTCTCTCTCCCTCTTCCAGGTGATCTTGTCTGAGCCCAGTCTCTCAGGCGAGACGCCGTTCTTCGAGACCTGGTTGCTGATGTGCATGCCTGAGGAGGGGAAGACTCTGAACCCAGAGCACCCGTGTTTCAGGCCTGAACCGGGGAAGGTGGAGAGCTTGGTGACCCTGCTCAACAGCTCCTCTGAGATGAAGCTCGTGTGCGTGACTGACCCTGCCCCACCACGCACCTCAAACACAGATGGCCAGATACTTCTGGTATCAAATCTTTCGTGAACCTTATGGAAGGTCAAAGGTTGCGGTGCAGGAAGTTGAGCGTGTTCACGTTTTCTGGCTCTTATACAGATGGAGCAGGATGGAGAGGTTTAAGCGTCAGGGTCGTTAACTGCCACTGAACACCACACATGCATAATCCTTGTGTACAAGGCGGAGCACATGAAAAATCACGTTCCTATATCACCTATTTGTATGAATTGTAGCCAAGAATACAGCTTCAATATAGGTTATTATTTAGCAGGATGTGGGAAAAGTGCTCAATCCTGTGTAGCTCTGATACAGCTGCAATACAGGTTATTATTTAGCAGGATGTGGGAAATGTACTCAGTCCTGTGTAGCTCTGATCTTTAGATCGACTTTTCCCATCCAATCTTGTGTACTGCCAGTATGTCATGCTGTTGCTCTAACGTTCTATAGATCGTGTGAAGCGGGCAGGGGGGCAAGTCCACCGCGCCGATGTGTCATTGACGGCAACGTTTCAGACGTATTAAATGTATTAATCTGTATTACAAAGTATCACGGCCGTTTACGCATAGACGGTTGTAATAGACTTTGATCCTGGGTGGAACTGCTGAGCTTTTGAGATGATAGAAAACCCGAGACTCTTAATGAGTAAGTGTGACTTGGAGAAATGTCCTGAGACAGCAAGAGGAAGTTTGATTCATTGAGACTTCAAAGTTTGCGCCTTGGGCGTATAGACCACATGTAAGCAAAGTATGGAGTGTTATCAGCACGAGAGCTTAGCAGTTTGCTTTATTTCCTGAAAAGCACAAGGAAGTCCCATAAGCCCCTATTCGTTGGTATTTGTGGGTTGGTCTCTGACTGGAAGTGCCTTAGTTTCTTTGAAAGGACAAACTGTAATGGAGGAGACATGAATCAGCAATGTTGCAGCGCCGAAACCCTGCAGGAGGTCGCAGACGTTCACAGCGCCATGATGGCGGTGCCGAGCATCACGTGATCCCAACGGGGCATCTTGGTTTTGCTTTTGTCCTTAAGTCTGCCAGGAAGCGCCTGCTAGTGTTGGGGGACGCGCGGAAATTCCGCGTTTACGAACGCTTTTCACAACACTATCGTAGAGCCTCTATTTTTATCCAGGTTCAAATGCGATTTTAAAAGGGTGTGAAAGCACATGGCAACCTCACAGAGTATAACGAGGTACTAGGTTACATTCCACTCCGTCACAACATACCGCGGTAATCTGTGGGATTGAAATCAGAGCAGCCTACACCCTGTGTAAGACTGCTGGGACCTCACAGAGGGGCGGTAAAATCAGCCCACATCCTTAATTGCACAGTGCGTCTTCCTTATATGGTGATGTGATGTACACCAATCCCACGAGTCTGTGTGTTTCTCCTGTGTTGTTTGCTATTGATCATGTTTGTTCCCTTTCCTGCCAGTCAGATGAAATGGCACGAGATCTGCCTGAGCACCCCGGCCGCCATCCTGGAGGTGCTGAACGCCTGGGAGAACGGAGTGTTGTCTGTGGAGGCCGTGCAGGTACGCGAGAACAAGCCGCCACACACACACACACACACTCTGTACTCTCTGGTCAACCCCTCCACCTGTCTGGTCGTTGGCGTCCTGCAGAAGATCACCGACAACATCAAAGGGAAGGTATGCAGCATGGCCATATGTGCAGTGGCCTGGCTGGTGGCTCACGTTCGGATGCTGGGATTGGACGAGAGGGAGAAACCGCAGACTATGATTCGCCAGCTCATGACCCCCTTGTATGGAGAGAACACGCTGCAGTTTTACAATGAACGGTGTGTGACACACACACACACACACAGACACACACACACTTCCACATTAGTAACCTACATCTGATTATAAAGCAGATTTTTAGCAGACAGATGTGCCGTCCACACGGGGGGAGTCTAGTCGAACACAGACAAAACTGTACATGATCGACCAATCATGGTGTGGGAGGAGGCGGGACCTATAAAGATCAAAGCAATGCAAAACCATTGACCTTTGACTGTAGAAAGCGAATGTCAGCAAGAACGAAAAACAAATCCTGGACAATTTAGAAATCTCGAGAAAACACGTGTGTCCCAAACGGGGGACACGTCCAGCTCAAAGAGGACGCGTCACCCTGCCTAAAGCAGCTAGCTGGCAACAACAGTTGGATCCCAGGTCAGCATGTATACAGGGCTATTTCAGCTAGTAGCTCTTGGCTATCCCTCTTTTAGCAGGGTCACCTCTGCATCAAATTACAGATTGTTGTCTTGTCTGTCTGTCTGTCTCATTCAGGGTGGTCATCATGAGTTCTATCCTGGAGCGCATGTGTGCGGATGTTTTCCAGCAGACGGGTCAGTCACTGCGTGGCTTGACGGAGGGCCAGCAGGAGCCCCTCCCCTACCGCGGCCTCCTCCCGCCACGCCAGCCCATCCGGCACGCCCTGCACACCCAGTTCCGCCTGGTCCTTACGAAGGGTTGGGTGGACTCGCACGCCCTCCACCTGTTTGAGAGCCTGCTTCACATGGGCGGAGTCTTCTGGTTCACCAACAACCTTGTCAAGGTGAGGGATGTATAAGGCAGTCATGGTTTGGTCTGGGCTCTGGTCTTGTGACCGGAGGGTCGTGGGTTCGATTCCCAGGCCTGAGGCCATGACTGAGGGGCCCTTGAGCAAGGCACCTAACCCCAACTGCTCCCCGGGCGCCGGGCTAGGGCTGCCCACCGCTCTGGGCACGTGTGCACCACAGCCCCCTAGTGATCACTAGTGTGTGTGTGTGTGTGTGTGTGTGTGTGTGTGTGTGTGTGTGTGCACCACAGCCCCCTAGTGCCCAGGGTGTGTGTGTGTGTGTGTTTTCTGACTGCACAGATGGGTAAATGCAGAGGACAAATTTCGATTGGGGTGAAAATCACAATTGACAAAAATGTGGCAACTTTTACTTTCTGTCCTGCCACCAGATTAGTCTTTTTTCCCCTCATTTTGTCCTGATTTCTGTTTGTGGCTCCTCCCCCCAGGAGCTGCTGAAGGAGACTCGTAAGGAGTGGGCCTTCCGCGTGGTGGAGATCCTCTACAGCATCTTCAGCTTGGACCTTCAGCAAATAACGCTCACTCTCCTGGGCCACATCCTGCCCAACCTGCTGACAGACCCCGCCCACTGGCACAGCCTGGCTGACCCGCCTGGCAGAGCCCTTGCCAAGTAAGCCCCACCCACTGGCACAGCCTGGCAGAGCCCTTGCCCAGTAAGCCCTGCCCACTGGCACAGCCTGGCAGAGCCCTTGCCCAGTAAGCCCCGCCCACTGGCACAGGCTGGCTGTCCCGTCTGGCAGAGCCCTTGCCAAGTAAGCTCCGCCCACTGGCACAGCCTGGCAGAGCCCTTGCCAAGTAAGCCCCGCCCACTGGCACAGCCTGGCTGACCCGCCTGGCAGAGCCCTTGCCAAGAAAGCCCCGCCCAGTGGCACAGCCTGGCAGAGCCCTTGCCAAGTAAGCCCCGCCCACTGGCACAGCCTGGCAGAGCCCTTGCCAAGTAAGCCCCGCCCACTGGCACAGCCTGGCAGAGCCCTTGCCAAGTAAGCCCGGCCAACTGGCACAGCCTGGCAGACCTGCCTGGCAGAGCCCTTGCCAAGTAAGCCCCGCCCACTGGCACAGCCTGGCAGACCTGCCTGGCAGAGCCCTTGCCAAGTAAGCCCCGCCCACTGGCACAGCCTGGCAGAGCCCTTGCCAAGTAGGCCCCGCCCACTCCGCAGGGCCTCCCATGTCTGACACAGCTGCCTTCTCTGCCTCTCGCAAACCTTCTTGTCTCAAATATCCTGTTGTGTAGCTACGGACATTTGAATCAGATTCGCTTCAGTAAAAGTGAAGCTGACGATAGGTCTGTGGTGCTCATGCTTCAGCCTGGTCTCTCTCCCCCGTGTGTGGTTGCCCATTCAGGGTTAAAGGTCACGCACAATGTCACTCAGCAGTAAACATTTTCTCGCTTACTGTGAAATACATCCTTTTCTCCTTTATAGAAAACGGCTCTAGAGATGAGTGTGTGTGTGTGTGTGTGTAATTTACCAGGCAAGGTGGAAATAATTTTTGGGGGGGTTTCCTGAATATCATCAATAGTGTCTGTGTGTGTGTGTTTAGGCTCTCGGTGTGGTGTGCCCTCAGTTCCTACTCATCTCACCACAAACTCCATACTTCAGCTCGACAGCGCAAACGACAGCGAGAAGATATCGAGGTGCAGTCTCACACACACACAAACACACACATACACATACACACACACTCGTGTGCTCCGTTTTCTGTAAACTCACCCACTTTAAGAGTGTATCAGACGTCTTAGTCCGACTGCCACCTGCTCTCTCGTCCTTCTCTTACACATCTCACAAACACGGACTCTGAGGCCTCCTCTCATTGGTCCATAGGACTACAGCAGTCTGTTTCCATTGGACGACACGCAGCCGTCCAAGCTGATGCGTTTGCTGAGCTCCAATGAGGATGAGCCGTCCGTGTTGTCCAGCCCAGGTCAGTGAACTTCTCTGTGGTATGTAGAGATACCATCATGCTGATATTGCCCTGGTTTTTTACCTTTGACCTTTTGTAGGTGACCGCACAATGAGTAGTTCACTGTCAGCTGCTCAGCTCCACACTGTCAACATGAGAGACCCCCTCAACCGTGTGCTGGGTCAGTGCTGTGTGTGTGTGTGTGTGTGTGTGTGTGATGGGTCAATTGTGTGAGTGTGTGTGTGCTGGGTCAGTTGTGTCACTTCAACAATGTCTTTCTGTGTGTGTAGCAAACCTGTTCCTGCTCATCTCCTCCATCCTGGGCTCCAAGACTGCAGGTCCTCACACTCAGTTTGTGCAAAGCTTCATCGAGGAGTGTGTGGAATGTACAGAACAGGGAGGTCGCGGGAGCATTCTGCAGTTCATGCCCTTTACTATGGTGAGGGAGCGCACGCACGCACGCACGCACACACACACACACACACACACACACACACACACACACACACACACACACACACAGCTATGTAATCAGTGTGACCAACATCACCACAGCCATTATGACATGGGAAAGTTGCCTTACCACCCAGGTGCTAACACCCTCCACGGACGTTCTGTTTAGCATTGGCTGCTCCCTTGAAGCTTTCAACAGTCCTGTTATTGCTGCACAAAGCGTCGCTAAGACCTCTGGGACATGTAGTTCCCTTTATAGAAACCAGTCGAAGAATGAAACAAGAGGAACATCTTTGTTTAACTGCCCATCCCGATCAATTTTTATTCTACATATGGCCACAGTGTACTCTCCTTGTCCTTTAGGGCAAACCTGGATGGAAAGCCTTTCCCCCTCTCAGTGGCCTGGTAAACTGTTTTCTCTCAGGCTGTGCCAGCAGTAACCCAAAGGGACGGGGTGGCCTGTGATTGGCCAGGCACCCTGTGGCTCTGGGAACCTCCGGTCTCTCTATCACCCCCAGCAACCTGGAGGAAGAGTCTGGGGCAAGGCCGAGGTTGTGGAGGGCGGGCGGAGATTAGAGAGGCTGACTCAGAGTGTTCTCGTTCTCACCCCTCACGTCCTTCTTCCTCGGCTCTCGCGGCGTCCCCTCTGAGACACGTCCACCCCTCTCATTTCAAAGCGTTCCTTCTCGTCCCTCTCGACCTCTGCTTTTTCCTGTCTCTCCCTCGTCTTCTGTCTTTCCGATGAAATCGCCGGCGTGTTGTCGCAGACTGGTTGTCGTTCCAGAAGACACCTGCATGATGGGCAGATTAAGATACATGTCTCCCTGGTTCTGCTTTGATGCTTTTGTCTTCAAGTGAGGACGAGAAAACAAAGACCTCCGCTCTGCTGAGAATGCCTCTAATCCAGTTTGTTTTATCTCCTTCCTGTGTTTCGCTCCAGATTGAAAGTTGACCTGTGTCCCATTCACAATGTAGTGCACAGTAAAAAAGGGCCCATGGGATTTACAATCCATGGCTTCCCCCTAAGGGGCTAAGAGTCCCCCCCCCAAAAAAAAAAAAAAGCTGAAATGGATTCAGAGCTACTAGCTGGCCTAGCCAGGCTCATAAAAGCATGGACTCTACCCAGCCTGTTGGTGGTCCATTTCTCTCTCTCTCTCTCTCTCTCTCTCTTTCTTTCTTTCTTTCTTTCTTTCTTTCTTGACTCAGGTCAAGAAAGAAAGCCATTGCATGGCTAAGGGCCTTTTTTTTTTTTTGATTGCGTGTTTTTTTCACCATCTCAGACATCAAATGGGTGCACAAGGCAGGTACAGAGGTACCCTTTACCTTCATGCTGCCCTGAAATGGAGCTGCAGGATTCTCCATCACACACAAAGGAACAGAACTCAGACTTCAATATGTACATGTTGAATGGGACTGTTTCTGTTTATTGATGTGTGTGTGTGTGTGTCTCCCACAGGTGTCTGAGCTGGTGAAGCTCCATGTTCTGGCTAAACCCAAAGTCATCTTGTCAATCACAGATCTGACTCTCCCTCTAGGCAGAAGAGTGGCTGCCAAAGCCATTGCTGCCTTGTAGAGTGGACACACACACACACACACACACTCTCTCTCTCTCACACACACACAAACCTGCATCTCACTGACCCTGGAAGCATGTGCTGGTGCTTACCATTAGACAAATTACGAGAGAGCTGTTAAACTGGTCCATACTGTGTATTTAGTAACATGTTTTTTACACAATTAATAAATAATGAGGAATTCACTTGGTCTGTTTAATGGTTTTAAGTGTTGGCGTTCTAGCCACTGTCAAAACTGTTGAAGTGCTGTTGAAGTACATAAAGGTGTGACATCGAGCAGTAAAATCCATTTATTTGAAAACACCTGGACAACTACTTGCTTAACAGTTGTACAGTTTGCAGTTTTCTTCTATGTATAGAAATTCTATAATTGTTTCACATGGGTTTCTTTAAACAGAAAATAAATGTTGGAGATGTGGTCTTTCCAGAGGCAACTGCATGAGGTGCGAAAGCCAAAGGAAATCTGTACTCACACCGAAACTACATCAGTGTGCCAGATTTCGCTTGCAAAAAGCATTTTCACATGGCACATAATAAAATGAAAGTCATAATGCACAAGTCACATGGCTTTATTATTTAGAATGTTACCAATGATCTAGTTAAGTGATTCACTTACATTTTCATCTTTTTTCACACTCAGCAGTTTACCATTTGCTAAGCACACATGAAAACTTGAAAGGAGGGAACTTTGGTGCCGATGCATGTAAATGTTGATCCCAATGAAGTTTGTTTATTTGCTGTTTAAAGCACACAATGGTTTAGATTAACAGTGCTTTTTTTGATTGGTGGCTGACAGTAAACACTTCCCACCCATAGGCAAACATCTCAGCTTCTGTCAGTTCTGGGGAAAAAAAATGAGTACGAAGAAAAATCGGATTCAGAGCCTTTGAATGAATTCAGTATTCTATGCAAGACTGCAGAATGCATCCTTCAACAGTTCTCCATGTAGAGTTTTTCTAGCAGGAAATGTTTACACTGGTCCTGACGTCCCAGGACCTGCAGAAGACACTAGAAGAACTGATCCTGGTACCAAAATGCTTCAAATGAAAGATGGCAGATGTTGTACTACTCAAAACATTCCACATCAAGAGCCTAAAGGTACAACACAAACGATGGTGAAAGGGCAGGAGAGATCGTGTCCCTCTAAGGGACTTTGTCAAGGAGCTAAGATTGAAACCCAACTGTATAGAGGTGTGAACCACCCACAAACTGATGTGCTACGATCAAAGATGAGACGAGCCTTTAAAGTTGACTATCAGTAACTCTAGATTTGAGCTTGGATCTCAGTCAGATTTCATTTGGCTACACAAAACATCCACGTGTAAACAAATCCAGGATGCACTGTAATCACCTCATGATCAGAACACTCATTAGTTTTGGAGGTTGACATCTTGACCACATTTAATTGAAATGTAAACGATTCATTTTCGGTATCCACATACAATTATGCATTCATCTATCTTCTCCTGTTTATCTGCGTCCCAGGGACAGGATCCTGAAGGAGTCGTCCAGAACTCCTGTCACGGTAGGCCGGTCCACCACCTCAGGGCAGACGCCCTACTGATCACCTGTTCCTCATTCCTCTCACTCCTTAAATGCCTACAGGTCCTGCCGTTCAGTGCTGTGCATTCTTCGAGCCAGCGAGCTTAGCAGACTTTATTCGTCTTCCTGTCAACACCTGTACATACGTTGAAAAGTCATCAGTGCGTCCACCATCACTACAGCCTTCTCTTCACATATTCACATAAGTACTAAATTTACAAGTTGCATCTGATGGTTTCAGAAGCCCCAGAATCCGACGTCATGTACATTTTTGGATTAGAATTGCAGGTTTGTGTCATTGATCCACACTGTTCATCTAATGTTAGTTGATATAAGAGAATGTCAAAACATTGTATGTATGTATTAGAGCATTAATTCACTTTTATCCTTTCACAATAATGATGCTTATATATGTAGCCGGGTGAGAGAATATGTGTATACATGTTGCATACACTTAAGAGTTTTTACTTCCTGGCTCTTTAATTTTGTTTAGGTTGCCCCATTTAGAGGTTAGTCTCGTAATATTTCAGATCCTGGTAGACCAGGAGGACTCTGTTCGAAATAGCCTACTACATATGGCATACTGCATACTGCACTCAGTATATACTGGATACTGCATACTGTTCCTCGTAGAAGTATGCAGTACAGTTTCCAGTATGCGACAAAAGCAAAGCGTACTGGAAAAATTCTTTTTATTCGCATACTGCATACTGATTTGGGGCCCAAGCAGTATGCCAGTAGTATGTAGTAGGCAATTTCGAACACAGCCAAGGACTCTGGAAGCACCATCTGCGCTAATCTCGTGGTAAATATCTTATTTGTCACGGAATGCCCCAGACTCCTCCCTCAGGTTCGTCTGTGTGTGTGTGTGAGTGTGTGTGTTCATTCGTCGCACCTGTTACTTGTCTCATCACCGTTGTGTGTTGCTCTTGCGTCTTGTCGATGTGTCGGTGTGTCGGTGTTTAATGTGTGTTGGTTGTTGCGCCTGTTGTTCGTTTTTGTCCAAGCCCCAGCCACCGCGGCGTACATTGTGATTTGTGTTTGTGTTGCGTGTTAAGGGCTGTTTTGCTGAGCTGACTATTAAACATTCAGTGTGAAACTTCACCTCGGCATCCTGCTTCACCTCTACTTACATTATTATATCACATGGATGATTGTCACCGTAAATGCATACAGAAGATGTTTATATTGGTAAATGTGGATGACTTATTTAGATAATAGAATGATAGAAGGATGGATGGATCTGTAAGGGTGCTGGAGTGAAGTGATGTAGGTATGTTACTCTTGTTTTTTTCTGCTTTTTGCATGCATGTCTTTTCTTTATCCGAGGTCACTGGTACATAAGCTCTGGTTTTATTGCTCGGGCATCATTCTCCACCATGTTGCCCAAACAGATCAAAAGTCAACACGTACACACACACACACACACACACACCCTTCAGCTTGTTGATGACATTATTTATGCCTTGGTCCATCTGTATCTTGTCTCACGAGATGTGGGTTACAGCCTCCAGATGTTCTCAGCTTGCTACACTAGGTGGCACTGTTCAGCAGGTAGTGTACTAGTAAACGTTTTTGCTGAACATTATTAATCATTTTGCATGGTCTGCAACTAGAGTTAAATCCTTGAATTCATCATTGGTACATCAATTCAACCTCTGTTATGATACTGTATCTTCTTCCTTCTACCATAACACAGTGTTGAGAAGAGGTTAGTTTAAAATCTCTTCTCAGTTTTCCCACCCTGTGCAGGTTTTACCCATAAACACCTGCAATTTGGCGCCCCCACACTGTCACACTATGTTCACAGTACGTTCCTCCCTGAACTGGACGATGGTGAGCAACAGGATGTCATGACCGCTGTAGTCCTGTGTGTGGACATGTGTACAGGACAGTACAGGTGTATCTTTAATTTGTATATCTTTAATAACAGAGTATACAAAGTATTATTTCTGAGGTTACTGGATAACCTTTCACACTGAAAGGGTCTTGGTGGCCAGATCCTCTATTACCCATTGTGCCCTGTGTGTACAGCGCGTCCCAAGGACGGTGGACGTAGATGTGACGGTCATGTGTGTGACGTAGATGTGACGGTCATGTGTGTGACGTAGATGTGACGGTCATGTGTGTGCTGTGCAATAGCTGAGTGGGTCATTATCTGTGGAGACGCTTCCTGTCTCTGACATCCAGTCTGGACATGTCCTTATAGGACATGTTCAAGAAACACTGCCTCAGGTGCAATCCTCTTTTATTAAGCAGGTGTTACTAGCTATTTTTAGACTTTTTTTTGTCTGTTGTGTAATAGTAATTCAGAAAGAACTACCATATTAGCTGGAAACTAAAAAAAATCATTTGTTTTTAAGCAGGTGCAGTTAAATTACATGTAACAAAAGCAAAAATCATAAATACTTCTACTCCTCATTGTGCCATGAACTCTTTAGGTTCAATTAAAATATCTTTGCTTAACACTTTCCACAAGGGAAATTTCTGAAATATGAGGGCAGGGAGAAACTCGTTGAGCCAGCAAGAAATGTTGAGATGAGACAGTCCTCAAAAGCAGAACCCACCCTCCCCTGGGCATTATTGCTCGTTTCCGGCCCGATAAAAAGCCCAGTGACTATGCAGAGGTATGTACGACTCCTACATGGTGTGTGAGATTCCTGCTGGGAATTTAAGGATCCACCTTAGGCACAAACCTTATAGCCCTTGTAGAGTTCAGCAATTGCTGAAGTGTGCGAAGGAAGTGACCTAACCCCACGCTCATTTGTGTTTTTGTGGGTTGGTCTCTGACTGGAAGTGTCTTAGTTTCTTTGAAAGACCAGATTGTATTTAAAGTGGCATGACTCAGCAGTATTGCAGTGTTGCAAGCCAACAGGAGGTTGCAGACTTGGACTGACTTCTGGAACGGGGGTGTAATGGGTGACCTGCACCCCCTTGCCTAGACGCGAGTCTCGAGTGATGTTTGTTGATCACAACCTCCCTGTCTGGTCAAAGCAGCTTCTGAGTATTCAAAGGTGAGGCTGCTTGGTTTAACATCTGGGTCCAAACTCGATTCTGAGAACTTTTGATCGTGAGTGATTGTGAATGTGCATGTCTACATTTGGGTACCCTGGATACAGACTCACATGTTGCAGCATGTAGGAAAGCCTGTATTTTCTTTTGAAACCGTCCCTAACACTTTGAGTATTAATATTCATTTTCAGTGACTCGTTGTAGCAAAATGTGTTTGATATCTGGTGAATATCTACTGAATGTGTGAAGGGAGGAGCTTGCATACCCTCTATTTACTACATCCTGGAGCAAAATCCTGATCCCTCATTGGTTAGATTTGTTTGTGCATCCCCTTTAATAAATAGCACCTCCATCTCTCTTCCCTCTTTACCCATAGTTCAATCTACATGCACAGGGAGGAAATAATTTAGCTAGCTGTCTAGCTTAATAATTTGAATAAAGCTTGTGTCAGCTGTCATTAATGGTATTCAAATGCACATGTGCATAGTCAATGCCAAAAAAGATGTGGTCTATAATAGTGCAATGTTTTGATGCGCATAATTAATTAAGCCTTCTAACATGTTGTATT
Organism: Brachyhypopomus occidentalis; assembly: GCA_020368025.1. Taxonomy (NCBI): domain Eukaryota; kingdom Metazoa; phylum Chordata; class Actinopteri; order Gymnotiformes; family Hypopomidae; genus Brachyhypopomus; species Brachyhypopomus occidentalis. The sequence goes on along the minus strand of JAGXOD010001360.1, from coordinate 41,578 downwards.
GAAATTACTTTACATATTATCTTTTAATCATCTTACTTACTTTCAAGTGCCACAATCACAGTGATGTAATATTTTGCTTAAAATAAAGATTTCAATTTTTCATTCACCTTTAATCATCTGGCTGCTTTAGAGCTGAGACTGTTTTTGGTGTTTGTGCTCAATTTTCTCAGACCTTGTGGACACACACAGACTCACACAAGCATAACATTCACTTGTACAGTCTAATATTCACTAATATTAGTTAATATTCACTAATTCTAATATTCAATCAAATGTGTCCTTTGGGTCACATGTTTGAGTGTGGACTTCTGATTGGTTATTTATTGTGTTTATATTACTTTCTGACTTCCTCTTTTATTGTTGTATCTTTTTTAGTCATTTCCATTCTTTGTGGATTTCACTCTCTGTTTCCAATTTGGTACTGTTCTGTGAAATCCTTTCTCCTTCTGAATGAAAGACTGAACCAGGAAGTCTGTCAGGAAACTGATACTCTGACATGAAACAAGGCGGAAGGGGGGGTAAATGGAGATGAGTGGTACAGTGTTATGGGGGGGTAAAGGGAAATGAGTGGTACAGTGTTACGGGGGGTAAAGGGAGATGAGTGGTACAGTATTATGGGGGGGTAAATGGAGATGAGTGGTACAGTGTTACGGGGGGTAAAGGGAGATGAGTGGTACAGTGTTACGGGGGGTAAAGGGTAAAGGGAGATGAGTGATACAGTGTTACGGGGGTAAAGGGAGATGAGTGGTACAGTGTTACAGGGGGGTAAAGGGAGATGAGTGGTACAGTGTTACGGGGGGTAAAGGGAGATGAGTGGTACAGTGTTACGGGGGGTAAAGGGAGATGAGTGGTACAGTGTTACGGGGGTAAAGGGAGATGGGGTACAGTGTTAGGGGGGTAAAGGGAGATGAGTGGTACAGTGTTACGGGGGGTAAAGGGAGATGAGTGGTACAGTGTTATGGGGGTAAATGGAGATGAGTGGTACAGTGTTATGGGGGGGTAAAGGGAAATGAGTGGTACAGTGTTACGGGGGGGTAAAGGGAGATGAGTGGTACAGTGTTACGGGGGTAAAGGGTAAAGGGAGATGAGTGATACAGTGTTACGGGGGTAAAGGGAGATGAGTGGTACAGTGTTACGGGGGGTAAAGGGAGATGAGTGGTACAGTGTTACAGGGGGGTAAAGGGAGATGAGTGGTACAGTGTTACGGGGGGTAAAGGGAGATGAGTGGTACAGTGTTACGGGGGTAAAGGGAGATGAGTGGTACAGTGTTATGGGGGTAAATGGAGATGAGTGGTACAGTGTTACTGGGGTAAATGGAGATGAGTGGTACAGTGTTACGGGGGGGGGTAAAGGGAGATGAGTGGTACAGTGTTACGGGGATAAATGGAGATGAGTGGTACAGTGTTACAGGGGGGTAAAGGGAGATGAGTGGTACAGTGTTACGGGGGGTAAATGGAGATGAGTGGTACAGTATTATGGGGGGTAAATGGAGATGAGTGGTACAGTGTTACGGGGGGTAAAGGGAGATGAGTGGTACTGAATATTGTTCTGGCTTTCAAAATATACATGCCGACCCACTACGTTTCACTGCCCTCCCAGCCAAAGCAGTCTAGAACCGGGCCTGCAGAGAAGACATGAGGTGATACACATTCCTCTGTTTCTCTCTCTCTGTTTCCTGAATCCCTCCATACACTCAGTCACTCTTTCATACAGCATGTATTGGTCTCTCTTAGTCCCTCTCGTGAGCTCTCTCACTCCACAACTCACTAGTTCCACTGCCACCTGCTATGAGGGCTCTCTTACAAACACGGGCTCTGAGACCTCCTCTCATTGGTCCACAGAACATCAGAAGTCTGTTTCCATTGGACGACACGCAGCCGTCCAAGCTGATGCTCCAGTGTGGATGAGCGGGCAGTGATGTCCAGCCCAGGTTTTCCACCCCACCCCAATACTAAGGCTTTTAACCCTCACTGGAGAACAGTTCATGTCCCCCCCCCCACCTCAACACTACCAATGCTAAAAGCTTTTAACCTTCACGGGGGAACAGTTCCTTCCCCCCCTACATCAACACTACCAATGCTAAAAGCTTTTAACCCTCACTGGGGAACAGTTCCTGCCCCCCCCCCTACCTCAACACTACCAATGCTAAAAGCTTTTAACCCTCACTGGGGAACAGTAGCTGCCCCCATCCTCCCCCACCTCAACACTACGTTCGTTATAAACAAGGACCCTGAAACTGCTGGAGAGTTAACACGTAGGGAGCTGATATTGCCCATAGCCCTGGTTTCCTTATGGCTAGGGGTTTTTGACCTTTGACCTTTTTTAGGTGACCGCACAATGAGTTGTTCACTGTCAGCTGCTCAGCTCCACACTGTCAACATGAGAGACCCCCGCAACCGCGTGCTGGGTGTGTGTGTGTGTGTACATGCATATGAGACCCCCTCAACCGCGTGCTGGGTGTGTGTGTGTGTACATGCATATGAGACCCCCTCAACCGCGTGCTGGGTGTGTGTGTGTGTACATGCATATGAGACCCCCTCAAACGCATGCTGGGTGTGTGTGTGTGTGTACATGCATATGAGACACCCTCAAACGCGTGCTGGGTGTGTGTGTGTGTGTACATGCATATGAGACCCCCTCAAACGCGTGCTGGGTGTGTGTGTGTGTACATGCATATGAGACCCCCTCAACCGCGTGCTGGGTGTGTGTGTGTACATGCATATGAGACCCCCTCAACCGCGTGCTGGGTCAGTGCTGTGTGTGTGTGTGTGTGTGTGTGTGTGTGTGCATGAGAGACCCCCTCAACCATCAGTGCTGTGTGTGTGTACATGCATGAGAGACCCCTTTAACTGTTTGCTGGGTCAGTGTTGTATGTGTGTGTGTGTGTGTGTGTGTGCATGTGAGACCCCTTTAACTGTGTGCTGGGACACACACACACAGGCAAGAGCGGTAGGCATGGAGTAATCACGCACATACTCACAGTAGGCAACCCTGAGTAAACGCTGACATCCCCTTCATGCCTTATCACACCTCTGGCAGTACATGTGGGGAAGCAGGCCAAGGATTTACCGACAGTCCTGCAGAACCTCCCTGTTCACACACACACACACATACACACACACACATACACATAAACACACACACTGGGAATTTAGTTCTTGATTATTTTTGTTGCTCACAGTCATGAGGAGTTCACTACGGGTCATTTTGCCATTATTTTCAGTTTTCCTTGTTATTTTTAAGCTTTTTTTGATCATCAGCCCAGGTCAAAACTAATTAGCCATTAAAAAGTCTTTTTTTAGCCTTAAATTTCAGGTTTTCGACTGTACTGCAGCATAAAGCAGCCACAACCACATCCTGCAAATGTTGCTAGAAGACAGTATCAGTTCATAGATAAAAATGACTTAGCAATTTGAAACAGTTACATCACTGTGATGCTTCAGATAAGTAATTGCTTTGAGGAAAATATGTACATTTTCATACAAATTTGGACTCAATTCTAAATGATCATACCTAATCCTAAATGTTGATTTATTTAAGGAATAATAAGGACATTATTATACATACTACATGAATATATGTTTTTAGGATTAAATAGGTTTGTCATTATTTGTCAATGGTTTATGACCAGATTACACGACGGAAAGAACAGGGTCTTTCCACAGAACGTTCGTGATGTATGTGTGAAGCAGAGACAAGATTTAGCACCCACAGTGTTATTGATTCCGCTTGCAAAGCAACTGTTACATCGGCTGATATAGCAAAGTCAGAGCTTGGTAAGGCAGTGAATGACTGATATTGCAGAACTGACCCACTGATGCAGTCCTACCAAACAACCAACCCAGTAGAATGAGTTATTTAACATTAAATGACTGATTCTCACCTTTGTTCATTCTACCCAAGTTAACCAAAAGGAATGTTGTTTAAATTGGATGCTTTTGGAGTGGAATAACGCTAATTCCATAGCATTTCATACACTGTAGAGTGCATTAAGCAGCTTCAATCTACAGTGGAATAAAGCTCGTTCCTTAGCATTTCATACACTGTAGAGTGCATAATTCAGCTTCACACCTCTGATGGAGCAGTTAGTCACATTGTTTTTTCTGTCTGTTTTCAGCATCCTTGATCTGATTTAAAGAGCTCATTTTCAAGCCCGTCGTCGTGTCATCGGTCGTGCTCTAGCTGTGTGGCACAGATCGTGACCACTGCCGCTAGGGCTGTGGGGCAGAACATGAGGTGAGCGTTCACCATCACAGTGGTCCTGAGCGGCCTTCCTGTGTGTCGCTGCAGGTTCTCAGAGGACGGAGGTTTCGGTCTTCGCGCTCTGCTTTCACACACACCCGAGACACTTTGGTGAGTGTGATAGTCAGTGTGGTTCCCCACATGAGTTTAGAGTGTTTTGTTCAGACAGTGAATATGTGGTCTAACAGTCAGAGGCACCAAAAGAGCCACAATCAAAACAAACCGAGCTCTGTGGCAGCTGCACAGCAGGATCTGCTGATACACAAACTCTTGTGTCTTTGCGGGAGAGGTAAGTGCAAGAGGTAATGAACTGGACACCTCTACCCGCACTTACCCTAACCGGACACCTCTACCCACTCTTATCCTAACCGGACACCTCTACCCCTAACCAGACACCTCTACCCCTTAACCGGACACCTCTACCGCTTACTTACCTAACCTCTACCCTCTTACACCCTACCGCTCTACCCTAACCGCACTTACCCTAACCGGACTTACCCTAACCGGACACCTCTACCCCTAACCAGCACCTCTACCCTAACCGGACACCTCTACCCGCTTACCCTAACGGACACCTCTACCCGCACTTACCCTAACCGGACACCTCTACCCGCTCTTACCCTAACCGGACACCTCTACCCGCACTTACCCTAACCGCACTTACCCTAATCGGACACCTCTACCCGCTCTTACCCTAACCGGACACCTCTACCCGCACTTACCCTAACCGGACACCTCTACCCGCACTTACCCTAACCGGACACCTCTACCCGCACTTACCCTAACCAGACACCTCTACCCCGCACTTACCCTAACCCTAGACACCTCTACCCGCTTACCTAACCGGACACCTCTACCCGCACTTACCCTCACCGGACACCTCTACCCGCTCTTACCCTAACCGCACTTACCCTAACCAGACACCTCTACCCGCACTTACCCTAACCGGACACCCTACCCTTACCCTAACCGGACACCTCTACCCGCACCTCTACCCGCACTACCCTAACCGGACACCTCTTACCCTAACCGGACACCTCTACCCCAACCCTACCGGACTTACCCTAACCCGACACCTCTACCCGCAACCGGACACCTCTACCGCACTTACCCTAACCAGACACCTCTACCCGCACTTACCCTAACCGGACACCTCTACCCGCACTTACCCTAACCGCTCTTACCCTAACCGGACACCCTAACCGGACACCTCTACCCGCACTTACCCTAACCGGACACCTCTACCCGCTCTTACCCTAACCGGACACCTCTACCCGCTCTTACCCTAACCGGACACCTCTACCCGCACTTACCCGCACTTACCACCTCTACCCGCACTTACTCTAACCAGACACCTCTACCCGCACTTACCCTAACCAGACACCTCTACCTGCACTTACCCTAACTGGACACCTCTACCCGCACTTACCCTAACCGGACACCTCTCCCTGCACTTACCCTAACCGCACTTACCCTAACCAGACACCTCTACCCGCTCTTACCCTAACCGGACACCTCTACCCGCACTTACCCTAACCGGACACCTCTACCCGCTCTTACCCTAACCGGACACCTCTACCCGCACTTACCCTAACCGACACCTCTACCCGCACTTACCCTAACCGACACCTCTACCCGCACTTACCCTAACCGCACTTACCCTAACCGGACACCTCTACCCGCACTTACCCTAACCGGACACCTCTACCCGCACTTACCCTAACCGGACACCTCTACCCTCTACCCGCACTTACCCTAACTGGACACCTCTACCCGCACTTACCCTAACCGGAGACCTCTACCTGCACTTACCCTAACCGCAGCTTACCCTAACCGGACACCTCTACCCGCACTTACCCTAACTGGACACCTCTACCCGCACTTAACCTTACCCTAACCGGACACCTCTACCCGCTCTTACCCTAACCGGACACCTCTACCCGCTCTTACCCTAACCGGACACCTCTACCCGCACTTACCCTAACCGGACACCTCTACCCGCACTTACCCTAACCAGACACCTCTACCCGCACTTACCCTAACCGGACACCTCTACCCGCACTTACCCTAACCGGAGACCTCTACCTGCACTTACCCTAACCGCGCTTACCCTAACCGGACACCTCTACCCGCACTTACTCTAACGAGACACCTCTACCCACAATTACCCTAACCGGAGACCTCTACCTGCACTTACCCTAACCCAGCTTACCCTAACCGGACACCTCTACCCGCACTTACCCTAACTGGACACCTCTACCCGCACTTACCCTAACCGGACACCTCTACCCGCTCTTACCCTAACCGGACACCTCTACCCGCTCTTACCCTAACCGGACACCTCTACCCGCACTTACCCTAACCGGACACCTCTACCCGCTCTTACCCTAACCGGACACCTCTACCCGCTCTTACCCTAACCGGACACCTCTACCCGCACTTACCCTAACCAGACACTTCTACCCGCACATAACAGAGAACTAAATCTCGCACTGCTCGCAAAAACAAGAAACAAACGACCGCAATAAGGGTTAGTTTGTGTTGTGGACATATTGGACTACTCACAAAGGAAGTTCAGAGAGAAAAGGGCAGATCCGAGGAATGTTCCCAGACATGAGCACACAGTAGAAGATGATGCATGTGGAAAATGACCCCACCACAAAGGGTCAGTCGCTACATAACAATGACTACACAGGTCCTGCCACGCGGGCTGCATCATGTGATGAGGTTACCCAAGTGCGTCACGGTATTTTGGGGATGTGTGAAGCATTGGGGTTGCCAACACACTTTCACATCGTCATCGTTTAAGGAAGCACTAAAAATACGAATCGGCAGCGCCAATATGTTCCAGCGCCGAAACCTTGAGACGTTTCAACTGTTTTTGGAGGCATTGTGTCTTCATCTACCATAACGCTGTAGAGAAACGAGGGAAGTGAGCTGGTGATGGTGCTGGCTGTAGGGAGCAGAGTGACACCGTACTGCCGTTCTGTGATTGGTTCTTTTGGGTGCTGGTGCCGGGTCTGTCCTTAATGCTCCAATGGGTCAAGCCTATCAGAACTCCTCTTCAGTTCTAAGACATTCAGTGATTTCAAATCAAGCAGCAACACATTCGTATTAGTCCTGTTGCTAACCTGCCTAGGGGGCTGGGTGTCTATGAGGTCAGTGTCTGCACTCCCACACTCCCGTGACCCTGAGGTATTATGGAACATATTTCTGGAACCAACAACTTTGTGTGTCACATCAGGATCACTCAAGCGAGCGAAGGTGTGTTCAGGTGTGTTCAGGTATGTTAAATCCTTTCTGGAACAATCTCGGTCCTCTCTGTGTGACCAAACTTGCAATATGCGCTTCCTATAAGGACGTATTGTCTTTGACAGCATTTTTGATTCTTTAATTAGCTTGTTCAAGAGCATTAAATTTTCTTTATGCTTTTAAAATTTGTAATAAAAATTCTACATTATACTTATATGTCCATTAAATAGTTAATTGTAATTATTACCTCAGTGTCTTCATTATAAGAAAAAGAGAATGTACAAAATATATTTCCCTTATCTAGCTTTTTAATAAAAATAATTTTACAAAACACAAAAAGCAAACACCAGAAAATCCAGGGGCTTGACACTCAAGTGTTCACAGAAGGGCCAATCGCCCTCACATCATTTACCACAGAAGCCTCACTTCATACTTCCAGATGTAGCTAGTGTTGCTTAATAGAGAATGTCATGAGACATACTAGTCTATAATGTCTAGAACATTACATCATACTCAATGTAAGTAAATACATTAAACAATAAGACATTTTGGCATAAAACATTTATATATGGATAAAATATATGGAAATATTTATCCATTTTGGATAAAACATTCCTCTCTCTCTCTCAGAATATATCTCTCAGATATATATATATAGCTAAGGAACAAATCTGAAATTCAGTGATGTAACTGATCAGGTGCACAGGTTTAAGGTCTGACTTGTAGACAGGTGCCACATTAGAGAGAGCAGAGAAAATACACTGATGAAAACCCTGATCAAAAGCTCCCAGTGCCAGTTGCTCTTCACACAGAAGAGCGAATGTGTGTGTGCTGTTTCCTCCTGGGGAAATGGGTCATGGGTTCATAACAAACATTTATAAATAGGAAATAGGTCATGTGTTAAAAATAAATATTTATAAATAGTTAAATAGGCCATGTTCAAAATAAACATGAATAAATACTGACCAATTCAATACTGATAAGTACAATTACTGATAAATATGGTACGTATTCCTTGCCTTCCAAAGACACGTAAGAACGGCAGTAAACAAACTCTAAACACAGTGCTGATGTTCAGCGTTGTCATTTCCTGTGTTAGACTGATTTGTCTGCTCAGATTAGAAAAAGAAAAGGCGATCACAAGTGGCTTCACGCAGACGTTTCACGCAGACGCTGCGTGGTGGGGGCTATGAGGTCAGCGTCTGCACTCCCAGACTCCCGGGATCCAACAGGCTCTGAAAGCTGCGCTGGACGTCCTGGCCGAACCGACGCAGCTGGACCAGCGCTAGGTGGGCTGCCACCTGCACCAGGTAGTCGGTGTTGAGCCGGGGGCCCAGATCCGCCTCCAGCTCGGCCTCCGACACCGCCAGGGCGGGCCAGACGCTCCCCGCTGACGGCTGAGACAGAGTCCACATCTACGGGAGGGGAAACGAGGTCAGGACGGAGCTCTCCGCAGAGAACATCACGTCCAGCAGGGCTGCAAATCACACACCCAGCTGGAGGTCCTGGTCATTTTCAATGCCATCTAAATTAATACAAACCTAATATAATATATATGTTCAATGTTCTGTTGAAGTGGCCATGATTTCTGAGACTAGACAGCCCAATAGAAAGAGGTCCATTAAAAATTAGGATTACTCAATATTATCAGTGCTTGAGGAAGAATTTAGCCCTGGATAAGAAACTCCTCAAGTTTGGAAAAGGTTCCCTACCTTGTGGACCAGTGACAGAAGATCTCGAAGGTCATACTGGAGGTCATCTCTTCTCGTCGATGTGCTGGTAATTTTTTTACTGATGACCTTCAACAGGGCTCTGTGGAGTCTGAGACCCTCACTAATCTGAATCAAGCATCCAGGGTAGAGATATAGGGATGGTTAAACTAAAGGGTACACACGTGACTATGCACTCTTAAACACTTGATCAAACACCTGCCATGATATAACAGCTGCGTCATCCATTTTCACAAGGTGTGTTTATGTGCAGAAATAGTTCATATTAACAGGTAAGATGTATCGTATATAAACTTTACACAGAGGACATCTGTTTAGGCTTTGATTTCACTGAACCCTCTTTTTGTAATATAACAGAATTAAATGTATACATACCAGCGTAAAGTCCACCGAGCTGGATTTAAGACCAGGAGCCTCTGGGAATTTAAGTTGCTCCTTTAAGTACTGGAATTTATCGATTTCGTCCAATGACATACTCTGAAAAGGAGCCAGATGTGTTAGAAAAGCCGTTTTCAAAATGTCAAACCAACGAGACACAACGGCGAACCTTCGACCGGGAGCGTGGCCAAAATTCCATTAATAGCGAAATCCCAACGGCGTAGAGGACGATCTAAAAACGAAAGTCTTACCTCAGCATATATCCACGACTTGTGCACTGCGGGAATATCATTCAGTATCTTGGTTATTAAACTGTGCCCATTTTCTACGGTGTCCTGTAGCTCAGAATCCTGCATAATCGGTGCGCTTCCTACGTTTGCGACCAAAATGCACAGAGCGAGGCACGAACCTGTGGATTGTCAGGAAAGAGTCAATGGCTATTGGTTATTCAGCCTGCAACGTGACCTGCTGTCCCCACGCCAGCCGAATAGAGCCACCGAAAAGCAGCCACGGGGGCAGTACCACCGCTGACTGAAATTGGAGGAGCCGGGAGACAAGAGTTTAAATGTGTCTTTAAACTCTTAAACTCTGAAGACACTGAGGTCATAATTACAATTAACTTTTAAAACTTTTAAAATATAATACAGAAAATTAAAGAAACCAATAATCTCCCTGAATTTAACCAGTTGAGAAATTAAACCTCCTATTAAATGTATGTCCTCTTCTAATTGTGTACTTGTCAGCGTGTATATGGAATAAACATAAGAGACAGGTACTCACCAAGGTAGATGTACATAATAGTTTGGTTGACTTTCTAGTTTCAGAGGTTTTCAAAAAATAAATGTGTAGTTTTTTATGAGCAGGGTTATGAGTACCTAGAGATGTGAGGTGCTTTAAGTATCTGCAGAGTGGAGGAAGTTCCCTGATGTCATAGTTTCCTTTTGCATTTTCCTTGTCTTTCTTTCTTGTGAATTTTTTATTTGATAATTTCTTCAAATAAATCAAATCAATCAAGTTATTGTCCACAGGGTTTGCATCACATTTAATTTGAATAAGAAAGAGAATGTTGGTTATGAAACCTCCCTAAAGTACTATTTAGTTTACGTTTGTACCTTATTCAGTATTTTAAAGTTCATGTGACTTTTCCATTGTGATTTGATTCGTTTCTCATCTTAAACATTATTTCACTTCATGAGACAGACGACTGCTTCCCTTTACCTGTTACACTTAGTTGTCTTGGCAACCACATCATACCACCCTGAACCAGTCTAGCAGCGCCTCAGGAGCAAGACGGACATCTTAATGGGATGCTTGTGTTCACAGAGCTGACCCGAGACACAGGTGTGTGATGGCTGCGTTTGCAACAGGCATGTTCTTCACTATGTAGACAACATAGTGCAAAGGTGCAGATCCTGAGGTCCAGGGCTCATCAGGACATTATCCAGGGTGACACTGTGAATGTTAATTAGCTCATCAGGACATTATCCAGCCCCGCAGTGTGAGCGTGAGTAAGCTCTATTAATATTATATTAATGTATTATTAGTATTATTATTATTGGGAAATTTTGGAATTTCAGAGTTTTTTTTTTAAATTGATCATTTTTAATTGAATGATGCATTTGTTCTGTGGAAATCTTTTTTTTAAATTTCATTTCGTTCTTTTCGGTATATATCTATTTTTAATCATCTGCTTCTGCTTTTATATATTTCCATTATGATATCTACTGTAGATGCTACACAGTTGCAGAATCATGTACTCTCGAGGAGATAACACTTTCATCTATTTCTCTGAAGAAATTTCCCTGTGCCATGTTTGCTCACTAAAGGAAACCTTGGAAAACTAATGGTACCACAAATGACCACATTCATCCTTCATTCACATTCGTTCTTGTCTGTCAGATGAAACCTTCACAGGGAACAGCATGACATTAAAGGAGCTTCTATGGACGAGTGGAAGGGATCCTTCTTTTCCTTCATCATACACTATACAATTTTTTTTTAGAATCTGCTGAGCAGAGCCCAGAAGTCCATCTTGACATGAACATTCTTCTTCTGTGTGTTCTTCTCCTCCTCCATCATGCACCATCCTTCACACATCCATCATGCACCATCCTTCACACTTCCATCATGCACCATCCTTCACAAACTGATTCCCTTGTCCTTGACAAACAGTAGAAATGTTGCTGTCGTGATAACGACGACAAAAATAAAAATATTTAATACTTTTATAATAATACTAATAATAATAAGAATTAATTGAACAGATTTTCACTGGAATTCTGTGGGATATTGTTGCTTTGTTCGCTAATCTTATTTTGTAAATAAAATTAAGAAAGGAATTTAAGAAAAGGTTTTTTTGAGTGTTTTTGATAATTTACTTTGTTTCAACCGTTTGATTGTTTTTATTTTTTAACTCTTAACGATGGTTTACTTCTCAGAGAAGGAAACTCCTGTAGCCAACCTGTTGTCAAATTGCTGCCCTCTAGTGGTAGGCTTTTAAAACTCCCTTTAAGATTCTGCGTGCCTGATGGCCTGAGATTATTTCTTGTAATATTCTCCACTTAAAGGGATTAAAAGTGATTCACTTGATGACACCGTGCCTATTTCAGCTTTCATTACACAAGCTGTTTCTCAAGAAGAGACTGTGATTTTGAAACTACTCTTTTCCCTCATGAATCTCATGTCATCCTGTATTGCAATATGATCCTGTATTGCAATATTTTGTGCAGAGTACTTCAGAGAGACAGAGGGTGGTGGAATTTTTGAGAGGATGTGTGTGAAAGAACGAGACTACGAGGGAACAGAGGCGTTTGTTTCGTACGCTCAGCCTGTTGGAGTGGGTGTAGGTGTGTGGGCGTGGCTGGAGTATAATGTATTAATGTGTCATTATAAAGATCTGTCATTCATCATAATTTATAACATAATGTCAGCTCACTATGATGCTGTGCTGTTTTGTACTCATTTGGATAAGACCAGGACAAGTATTTGCGGGCACACAGCCTCACAGCCTCACAGCCTCAAAGCCACACAGCCACACACCCTCACAGCCACACAGCCTCACAGCCTCAAAGCCACACAGCCACACACCCTCACAGCCACACAGCCACACAGCCTCAAAGCCACACAGCTAACACAACCTCATAGCCACACAGCCTCACAGCCACACAACCTCATAGCCACACAGCCTCACAGCCTCACAGACACACAGCCTCACAGCCACACAACCTCATAGCTACACAGCCTCACAGCCTCAAAGCCACACAGACACACACCCTCACAGCCACACAGCCTCAAAGCCTCAAAGCCACACAGCTAACACAACCTCATAGCCACACAGCCTCACAGCCACACAACCTCATAGCCACGCAGCCTCACAGCCACACAGCCTCACAGCCACACAACCTCATAGCCACACAGCCTCACAACCTCATAGCCATAGGGCATTACAACCTCATAGCCACACAGCCTCACAGCCACACAACCTCATAGCCACACAACCTCATAGCCACACAGCCTCACAGCCACACAACCTCATAGCCACACAGCCTCACAGCCACACAACCTCATAGCCACACAGCCTCACAGCCACACAACCTCATAGCCACACAGCCTCACAGCCACACAACCTCATAGCCACACAGCCTCACAGCCACACAACCTCATAGCCATACGGCCTTACAGCCTCGCAGCCACACAGCTGTCTGTAGGGCCATCGGCAAAGCGCAACGAGCGTTCTGTGTGTGTGAGTGATACAGACTTTTATGAAGTACTGAATCTCTCTTTAAAGGAAGCTGAGAAGGGAAACAATGGTTTCTATGGCAACGGGCATTGATGTGTGTGTCAGATTTTGAAGACTTGTGTGTGAGGACGCTGTGGTGCAGGTGTGTATCGCTCTGCCACGCTCAGACGACCCAGCGTAGGCTCCGCCCCCCACTGGGTGGTGGTTATCGGCATGACCTCTCTGGGTTTTCTGAGCAAAGCCGCGTAGAGAGAGCGGCCAGCCTCTCCCTGAAGCACGTTACATCTCACGTCACATCTCACGTCACATCTCAACCTCTCCTGGATCTTTGCTCTATCTTCACAATAAATTGGCCCACGATGAAAGCACGGACACAAACTTGACGACGTTCTTGGCCCTATGAAGGCCGTGATTGCCTCACCATGGAGTGAACTGTGAAGATGGTAATTGCTGATAGCAGTCAGCAGGGGTCACTGTTGGTCATGGAAATTGAGATGAACGTCAGAGATCTAAGCACTGGGAGATAAATAGACTGGGACACAGAGCGTGTGTGTGTGAGAAAGGAGTGTGTGAGACAGAGAAAGAGACATGATGTTCTTATGAAAGCATCCTAATAGCCACTCACTGTCATACACACACATACACACATAGTTGCAAGGTGAGCTGGTTGACAATGTAAATGGAACTGCGACAGGTGTGTATTTGGCACCGTGGTATAACATTACCTGTTATACCATCCCCCTACACCCCCCCCCCCCCTTCCACACACACACTGAAACACAGGAGCTCTTGGTTTAGTTTTCCACTGAGCTGACGGAAACAGACACTAATGTCCCTTGGCCACAACTACAAGAGGTACATGGAATACCTGTGTGTTTGGTTCTGATTGTGTGTGTGTGTGTGTGTATGTGTGTGTGAGAGAGAGCGAGCAGGAGAAATAGTTATTATCATTATTAGAGTTATTATAATTATTAGAATGATTTTAATATGTATATTTATTTTAGTTATTAGAATTAATTATTAGAATTTTGATCAAAATGTAAATGTGGAAAAAAAAATGTATGTAATAGTTTTTCTTTTTCTTTTCAATTCAAAGCTGCACATATTTAACAATCTGAAAGCAAAATGTTTTGTTTGGTACCTTTTCATTGATTTGTCCAGTTGTCTCATGTACAGAGCGTATAGTGAAGAGTTGTCTGTGTTCAAGACGAACGTATTAATTTGGTTTACTTCCTGTATTTCTCTGTTTTTGCTCTGTGTGTGCACATGCATGTGTGTGTGTGCGTGTGTGTATGTGTGTGTGTGTGTGGTCTGTAAACGAGGGTAATATGCCTGAGAAACGTGACCATTTCACACATGAAAGGCCCTTAAGAAAGGCACTTCGTTTATATCTTAAAACCAAAGCAAGGCAAGTATTTTCTTCTCCATACATCGCACAGTGTCAAGTCAAGTCAATTTTATTTATATAGCGCTTTTTACAACACATGTTGTCTCAAAGCAGCTTTACAAATTGTATGGGTCCAGATCCCTAATGAGCAAGCCGAAGGCGACAGTGGCAAGGAAAAACTCCCTAAGATGGCGGGGAATAGGAAGAAACCTTGGGAGGACCAAGACTCAAAAGGGAACCCATCCTCCACTGGGCGGTGTGTGTGTGTGTGTGTGTTAGAGTGCACTAGAGAGGGAGATATCAGTGAGGGAAGGTTTATCATCTATATTTCAGTAGTGTGTTGCCCCATGGGGCAGTTTGCTGAGGGTGTCTTAGAGCTCTTATTCCCCCCACAGGAGCACACAGCACTTGGGACACTGCCAGCCGTTGGGACACTGGGTCGCACAGGTGTGGGGTGCCCCATTAAGGCTCTCTAACCCCCACACCACCTGTGGCTAAGCCCCTCCCCTATTGCTAAGCCCCTTGTAACTAAACCACACCTCCAGTTGCTAAGCTCCATCCTGTTTTGGCATAAGCTCCACTGTACAAGCCCCTCTTTTGCTTCGCCCTCGCTCTGCCACCCCCAGATGGTAATCATGCTTATAAAAGCTACTTGTCATTCCTGCAACCTGCCCTCCGAGGCCCCATTCTTCATTTGCCCCTCACTGTCTGAAATACCCCTCCCCCCTGGAGCCACATATTGAGTTCTATGCATGCTGCACCCTGCAGAATCCCCGAGGATGTGCGTGTAACTGAACCGTTATCATTCCAGCATGCTCACCACCGCACCTCCTGAATGGTTTAGTATTGTGACGAGGCGACGGAGGGTCGTTTCGTGTGCGTTTACCGAGGCAGCGCACGCTTGTCGAGTGTCTTCACAGTCAGAGTCGGAAGTGCAAATGCAATTACAAGATTTTTATAACCCATAAAGAAATATGTTTAATCTGTTAACCGCTTTAGGCAGAGCCAAACAAAACTCACGAAGCCCCAGTGAGAACGAAGGAGCAGAGAAGGAGAGGTGGACAAGACTGGATCCAGAGTGCTTAAAATAAACTGGCAGGAGAAATGAAGTTGATGAGAAGGTAGAAAAAAGGAACCAGGAAGAGAAGGTGACAAGAAGGTCATTGTGAGAGCAGCTCATGTAGAAATGAGCCCGTTTGCTTTACCGTGCGCTTGGAGGAAAGATTTCACTCGTGTGATAATCTCATGGGAATCTTTATCAAAGAAGAAATGGACAATCCTGTAATTTCTCTGGCATAACTTTAGCAGAAGAGGTTAGCAGCGGTCGTGCTAATCTTGCATTCTCGATTTCCTATGAGCCCGGGATGAGCCCGAGATGAGTCTGAGATGAGCCCGAGATGAGCACTGAGATGAGCCTGAAATGAGCCCTGAGATGAGCCTGAGATGAGCCCAAGATGAGCCCGAGATGACCCCAGGCATGACAGAAAAGTATGATTTTTTTTTCTGGAACACATCCAGGTTCAACATCTTCAGGGTGGAAAACTTACCTCATCACACTCTGCCTCTATGAAAGCTAACCTGTGTGAGGGTTTGGGGCAGAAACACCTGCCCGTCAGGGTGGGCAGAGCCTGTGAGCTCCCACCTCTTTTTGCCCCAGACTGGTGTCAGGCACCCCATGGGTCGGATGTCACGTTGGTCCTCTCAGCACTGGTCGTCTCCGCACACACGTGCAGACTCGTGCACATGCGCCTAAGCAGCAGCAGACAAACATTGCCTGAACCCTTTTCATGATTCATTCTCCCCATCAATTATGTCACATCGTTTTCCATTTCCCATCCCCCAAGTCTCCAACTGATACACAAGCACTTGGCTCCCCGCTTTACAAACCCTGCTGCATGCAAGTGCTTCTGTTTGGAGTGCTACAGCTAAAGTAGCTTGTTTTATTGTTCACACCCTCCTCCACCCTCCACTGTCCCCTTGCAATAGAAACATCATGTGATGGGTGTAGCTGATGGGACCGCGCTGAAGAGAGCCTCCATCTCCAGACCAGAGCAGCCTCACTGTGGGGGAGACCCAGAACGGTGGAGACCCAGGAAGGGTGGAGACGTGGGAGGATGGAGATATGGGCAGGCAGATGTTCTGGTTGGGTCTGGTCTGGCTGGGTCTGGTTGCTTGCAGCTAACACATCGCTCCACACACTTGTAATGTGTTAGAACTCTGCGTCTGACGCGGTCACTCCTAACATCATGGAGAAGATGGCTGAGAATAGACCTGCCATGTCACCCTGACAGGTACTTTATGGAACAAATAATCTTCAAGTCAGGTTTAATCCACGGTTCAGGCAAAGCTTTGTTTTTTCGATCTTGGGTGACTCCATGAGCTGAGTAGGAGGTAAAATCATCACTACAAGCTTCAAACTGGGGGATCAAAGGTCAGGCTAGGGTGCTGGAAGTCATAGCAACCCCACAGTGGTGACCACATGCTTTTAGGACCAGAAAGAGCAGAACCCTCTCTGGTGCCCATCGTTATAATGCTGTACAGGTACACTGTGTAATACACCTCTATGCATTATAAAAAACACTTCCAACACAATGTTATTCTAAAACTTTCAGAAGGGTGTTTCTGGTTTCAGGGGGAGTTGGCAGTAATCGGATTGGATGGCACATGCCAAGGTCATCAGACCTTTTGCCAGCGACTCCCGTGACGGGGCCTGCTGACAGAACCAGCCAATCATGTGCCAGGAGTGTGATAGGGTTTCTGAACACAGAGAGGTCCGAGATAAACTCAGCTTTTCTGAATCCTGGGTTGTCCTGCCACTGGAATTTGTTTCTTTAGTCAAGTCAAGTCAATTTTATTTATATAGCGCTTTTTACAACACATGTTGTCTCAAAGCAGCTTTACAAATTGTATGGGTCCAGATCCCTAATGAGCAAGCCAAAGGCGACAGTGGCAAGGAAAAACTCCTCTTGCACTTGGTTATTTAGAAATTACTCTTGTGTTAAAGGAACTACCATGAACTATACTGTAAGGTGTAGTACACAAGTGAGGAATGAGAGTTTTAGGAATTGCAGCATGATTTTGGAACAGGAGTACTGACAGATACTGGTGGTTGTTAGACTGGAATGGGTGTGGTCTATTTGTAAAAAAAATGTCTTACCCCGTTACTGCCCACCTCCTGCTACAGCCACGCCCCCTGCTACAGCCACACCCCCTACTACAGCCACACCCCCTGCTACTGCCCACCTCCTGCTACTGCCACACCCCTTGCTACAGCCACACCCCCTGCTACAGCCACACCCCCTGCTACTGCCCACCTCCTGCTACAGCCACACCCCCTGTTACTGCCCACCTCCTGCTACAGCCACGCCCCCTGCTACAGCCCACCTCCTGCTACAGTCACGCCCCCTATTACTTCCCAGACCATAGGCACCGCCCATCGACATCCATCACTATCAAGTCTTGGCATTATATCACAGTGTTGTGATGGTTTTAGCCTGTTTTCTGTAAATCCTTCCTAACTACTGCAAGCTAGTGACTCCTCTAATTAACTAATTAATATATGATTATATAATTAATGTATAATTTTATTATTAACAAATGCTGCTGGGCTAAGCACATGGTACAGGGACGGTGTTCTGTAACATAAGCACATTTATTTCAGTTTTCCTGCCCAGTATCTCTCAGCAGTTCTGTTCACATGCCCATTCTTGCTCGGTCTGTTTGTGCTGAGTTAACACTTCTCTAGCACAATGTTCACAGCTTTTCTCACAGTTCTAGACCAGTGCATAAATGTGTGTGTGTGTGTGTGTATGCGGGTGCATGTGCGGATGTGTGTGTGTGTGAGTTTGCCGGTGTCGGGGATGTGGATGTGTGCTCGCGCACCAATGTGTTTGTGTGTGTGTGTTTGTGTTACCTTGAGTACAAAAATCCCTGTGGCAACAAAGGAGTGTTGTCAACAGGAACTCTCTCCAAGGAAAACTCTCTCAATAGCCTCTAAAACAGTACCACAGTACCAAACAGATCTGCTTTAGTGTGTTACAGTATATTTAATAAAATGTCATTACATTTCTGTTGTATTTTTCAATTAAAGTGCATCTTCAATACTGTATCGGGAAGGAACCGAAGTATACAGCTATAAAGTAAAAATGCATTTGTAATCAATAATAATAATAACCATAGCTCTTGGGATTGTGGGAAATGCAGTTCTTAACAGGTTAATAATGATGCTTATGTGGCTCTACATATTAACATTTTAATCTGCATTTAATCTGCATCCCGTCATACCTTCTAAATGACAGCAAACCCCGGTGCTGCAGGAGTAGCTGTCGTTTTCAAAAGAGGACCTTATCAGTCAAGAGCAGACAACCTACAGCAAGAGTAAAATGTGTCATACAAAAGTTATTTTTCATCTGCCAGCGCCCCCGAGTCTTGAGTCAGATTTGTGTACGAGACTCGACACGTCGGCAACAATCCCTCGAAAGTCCAACACTGCAGTAGAGGGAAGATCGGCACGGATGTTAGTTTAGGCATGCATGGCCGCATCTCGAGCTAGAGAGAACTTAGAAAGGCACTGGGGGGAGGCCTTTTTGAACACGAACATCTGAAAGATCCATGCGACCATCAGTCAAGCTGAGAAGCAGCGAAATTTTGCACCGTTAGATGTTTTGGGATTGTTTAGAAAATGTACCTCTATGACACAAAGGTTACAACCACAAAGTTTGTCAGTGCTTTAAACTCGTTCTGTTTATCAATATTTTTAAACTTCTTCCTCTGTACAAACCCTACAGGACCCTAAAACCATGACGGTCCTGATTCTGTTTCTACTTCATTAGTTGTGTGACCCAGAAAAAAAAAACAAAAAAAAAAAACTACCTCACTCGTTTCTGAAACCTTTACAGGATCCAATTCCAAAAATCCACATTTGCACAGTGCTGTGCTTGTTGGGAAAAGCCTTCTGAAGAGAAATCCGTGCGAGTTCACACGTATTGTGGTCTGCAGAGCTGAGCTCCCTGACTTGTTAATATTCAGACGGGACCGCAGCTCGCTACGCAACGCTACATGTTCCTGCACCTAAATGGGGGCAGCTTTCTAAAATAAAAAAGACCCGGTTGACAGGAAGAAAAAAAGGAACAACGGCTCCTCCTTTAAAAAGTGTCCGATGCAGATGCACCACTCCACCAGCGTGGGGCGCCAAGCCCGGCCGGCCCCGGATCAATTATTCATGCGGATACGATTAGATGGCCTCTGCGTCTCTGCTGCAGCACTAGGAGTCCTGGAGGAGAACCTGAGCACCAGCTCCCCCTCCCTGGGGACCCAAAGGGGTTCACCCTCGCCGCATGGCTTCTTCTGTCAGGCTGCCGGATCCCCTCATGACGCCACTTGGGACAGATTACTCTGACTTGCTAACCTGCTAACCTGAAGTGAGCGGTTGAGTGGGCCGCCAAGCCCCGCCCTTGTCTAGAAATATTAGTTCTTCTACTGGCTGGCTCGTGAATAGCAGGTCAGTCTCTAGCGCACATTTTTATACCCTTTTCGGGAGTCTGAGGAGCTTCCTCCATTAGCGAGAAGCATGTGGTCTGCTTAAACCACAGTGCTGATGGTGGAAGACTCCTCAGACTTGCCTTGCCTGCTGGGCAGAGACTTGAGATACTCCAGGTGGCGCCTTGCGTCCTCCTGGTTGTGGCGCACATAGTAGACCAGGTAGGAAATGACCATGGTAAACCAGCCGAACATGGTCACCAGCATGGCCACATCTGTGGTCTTTTTGAGCACCACGCACAGGTCCAGGTCTTTGGCCAGCAGGAAAGGCACGCCTTTGGCACCAGAGTCCTCGGGCTCCGCCGTCTGGCACACGATGCCGGTGAGGGACACGGGCTCCAGGTGGAGCCGCGGCAACGCCCTCTGCAGCCGGCAGTCGCAGTGCCAGGGGTTGGCCGTGAGGTTGGAGCGAGCCCGCACGCCCTCGAAGGCGTCGGGGTCCAGCGTGGCCAGCCGGTTGGACGACAGGTCCAGGAACAGGAGCGAGGCGGCCAAGCCCCGGAAGGCTCCGGGCTCCAGCAGGGCCAGCTCGTTGTGAGACAGGTCAAGCTCGGCCAGCAGGGGCAGGTCCTGGAAAGCGCTGGCGGGGATGCTGGTCAGCAGGTTGTAGTCTAGGTAGAGGCGGCGCGTGTCATTGGGGATGTCTTGCGGGATCTCGGTGAGACGCAGGTTGCTGCAGCGCGTGGTCTTGCCCCCGGACGGACCCTCGCTCTCGGAGCAGTAGCAGCGATTGGAGCAGGACGTGGCCGCGTTGTGGAAGCACAGCGTCATCAGCACCAGGCTGTGCAACAGAAGGCACACGACCACAGAGTGGCGCAGCAGCCAATAGGACGGCGGCGGCATGGTGAGACAGGGGGCATGCTCCCTCCACAGCGCCACCTGTGCGGAGGAGGTGGTATGGAGCAGATGGGCGGGGCGATAACCTCCCCTGCAACTGTGAAGTCTGGCGGAAGAAAAGAAAACGTGAAGCGTTAATGGGGAATGTGGTGGTTCACAGAGGACCTGAATAGCATGTGTTTCACGTGTCTGAATGTGTCACATTATTGGAAAACGCAGTTGAATTTCCATCAGTGCTGCTGTCCGTTCGGTGTGTATCCACCTCTGCAAGCTGACGAGTGTGTAGCACCTTTACCAGCTACTCCTGGATCTCCTTTGATGTGTGTGTGCGTCTGTGTGTGTGTGTGTGTGTGTACATAACCTACTTCGATCGCCCTCTAATTAACACAGAATAAATTGCATCCCTTATACCTACCACACCATACCTAGTACATGTACACACACACACACACACTAACAGGCTGCTGATTGATGGAGGTAATGTCCTGCGGACTGAAGTGTGTTATTTCATGCACAGATGGAGACTATCTGCTCTAATTGCTGCACGCAATGGGGAGCTCTCTCTCTCTCTCTCTCTATTTCTCCCCCCATCACTCCTCCTCTCTCTTATGTCTCTCTCTCTCGCCATCATTTTCTGCATCATCTCTGTCTCTGCTTTAGTAACAGCCACAGCTGGACTTACAAAAGCGGCTCAAATGTTGATAAGAACAAATATCCATCCATCCATCCATCCATCCATCCATCCCTTCAAAACATGAGTACTTCCATCTTAGTTGCTTTGTTGAACTGTAAATAACAATGGCCAGATTCATCCTCTAAATGTGTGACTGAAGTCAAGTCTCCACTGTGCTGGACTAATGCACTCCAAGACATTATTAGCATTACGCAGGACTAACATGACACCGCAGGTGCCACAAACACGAGGTTTAACCCCCAGGCTCTCACTCCAGTTAGGGAGAATTAGAAAAATGAGCACAACCTAAGAATATATGAGAGAGCTCCACCATGCACTGTCATCTCTGGTCCACGAGCAGTTGAGGAGAGAGCAGAACCCCTGTGAATGTTGCGGGAGGGTGAAGCTCATGGGAGGTTGGAGCTTGCGGGAGGGTGGAGCTCGCGGGTGGGTGGAGCTCGCAGGAGGGTGGAGTTCACGGGAGGGTGGAGTTCATGGGAGGGTGGAGTTCACGGGAGGGTGGAGTTCACGGGAGGGTTCTGCTTTTTTTCCTCCAGCCTCAGAAGACAGCTTCTCCCACCCACCGCAGCTCATAAATACTCAAGGACCACATAACACCGACTATCCTCTTACAAGCCCCATGAGGGAACCTGCACGGGCAGACGTGAAACAGGCATGCTTCTTGTTATCGCCACTTACTGTCGACTAAGAACTCTTTTTCTTCCACTACTTCATTAATATTAACCATAGCACGAAAATAACCAACGCTGGTCTCAGTCGGGACCAAATAAAAGGCACCAGTCCCTTGTCCCGTATCCTGAAAGAGTGGGAGGACGAGTCCCAGCGTCCCGCAGGACGGCCCACCAGGCATGAGCAACAGAGCCCAGCATCTCTGTGCATACAGGACTGCCTGTAAAAAAGAACATGTCTGTGGAGCCGACAACATTGGCTCACGCAAATTAAAAATGAAATCGATCTCTAAGTACCTCTTAGTGTTGTATAACAAGGGGAAGGTCTGCCTACAGCAGGGTGCTGTGTGTTCAGGGGGGCTAATGAAGCATTGTGCCATAGCAATTGACAACATGCCAGGGAAATAGGCCCTGTAATGAAGTCTGAGGAGGTGGGAGAGACAGAGAGAGAGAGAGAGAGAGAGAGAGAGAGAGAGAGAGAGAGAGAGAGAGAAGGAGAGAGAGAGAGAGAGAGAAGCAGGGGCTAGACCTTACAATACTTTACAGTCTAACATATCACCCACTGCCAACGGTCTGTTGGAAACAGGCTAAGATGTTTATCACCTCTTGTTTTCCGAAACAGCCAGACCTGGTTCCAGCTGCACTGTATGGAAGTGCAGGGAGAAGGCTGGGAGAGAATGAGAGTGAGTGGAGGTGGGGGTGGAGGTGAGGGTGGGAGTGAGTGGGGTCCCAAGGGCATGAGCATGGTGTAGCGAGGAGGTGACATCATCCTACTGTACAGATCTCATGAATACACAAGAGAGTCCTGTCATGATATTTCTCACATAAGGAGAGAGACAGACAGGTGGAGAGAGAGAGAGAGATGGAGAGAGAGACAGACAGGCGGAGAGAGAGAGAGAGAGAGAGAGAGAGACAGACAGGCTGAGAGAGAGACGGGGAGAGAGAGAGAGAGAGACGGAGAGAGAGACAGACAGGCGGAGAGAGAGAGGGAGAGAGAGAGAGAGACGGAGAGGTAACCAAAAACACACAGGGGTAAGTTGAAAACAGGCCAGGGAATATCAAAATACCAAAAACCAGGGGGGCAAAGGTGCTGGATGACGCACAGGCTGAGAACAAGCAGGTCTAAACAACACAGGCGGCCAGAGGGGGCAGGAGAGCAGACGGCCCCGAGGGTCACGAGGAGACGGCGAGACGAGATGGGAGAACCCGAGGAGAGGAGGTTTCATTACATAGGAAGACAGGGTGGTGCAAAAACGAGGTTAAAAGCTTCAGGGAAAAGAGTTTGGGAGGGAGGAAGTATAGTCACCAGTGACCGACATATAACCAATACCTGAGTGATTTAATAGATTCGTTTTAGGTAGTATAGGTTTTAAGGTTGACTTGCAAGAAAGAAAAGTATGCAAGTATGCACACCAACCTGCTTGTAGATACCCGAGTGATCTGTACAGGAATCTATCCCAACTTTGCAGAACATAAGCTCCGTCAATACACAAAGCAACATGGTGCTG
Organism: Brachyhypopomus occidentalis; assembly: GCA_020368025.1. Taxonomy (NCBI): domain Eukaryota; kingdom Metazoa; phylum Chordata; class Actinopteri; order Gymnotiformes; family Hypopomidae; genus Brachyhypopomus; species Brachyhypopomus occidentalis. The sequence goes on along the minus strand of JAGXOD010001360.1, from coordinate 17,605 downwards.
TCATGACTAACCCTCAGGGAAGCACATGCAGATCTGATGACGCCATGACTAATGTCCAACATGATGATGAAGATGGTGTCATGACTAACTCACATCAAAACGCACTAAGCTGATGATGGCATACGTGTTTTTGTGTCTAAGGAGGCTAATGGTGCCAGCACAGAGATCCTGCTGACCTCTCACAGGATCTGTGCACATGACTTTAAACAGCAAGCAAAACAGCTGAGAAAGAAATCATACTGAAAACAAGATGGCAAACTATAATTTAGTCAGTAATGTGAAAGTAAAACTAAAACTGAATCAGATGTTTTGATTCAAAGAAGACCAACGTGTCATCTACTGTTACAGAAAATAGGGTAAAACTTGTCAGAAAATGGAAAACAAGCAAAGATGTCCATACATTTTGGGTCTGGTTTAGGGAATGGCAGGAATTTTGACTCTATGTTCCAACTTAAAGGATCAAGAGCAGATTCAAATGGTTTCAGGATCATTTCTTTGTCAAATGCTTAGGGTTATAGAAAGAAATTACGTCAGAGGATATTATTGTAGGGCATACTTTTTTTGTATCGTTTGTAACTCTAAGCACTTGGCAAAAAGTACCCTGAAACAAAAAGTACCATGAAATCCTGAAACAAAAACCGAATACCGAATAATCGTTTTTAACGTGGAGTAACTTAAATTATGACAAAACCTGATGCTGTTTGTTGCGCGGATTGTAGACGTCGTAAATGTGGTTTACGGAACTGTCGGTACATTGGAGCGCGTTTCATTCTGTTAAGATCAGTCACGCTCCTCTCCGTTACTTTCACTCATGGATCGATCTCCTGTCTTCTGCAACGTCAGCTGCCCGGTCACACCGAGGTCACTGGTTCAGCCAGCTGTACCAACGCCGCCTACGGATGCAGGGCGATTACATTTGAAGGCCACGGAAACAACAAAAGGTGTTGTTCACAAGTTTTAAAACGACCTTCTGTTATCTTAGCAGCGCTATACGGTGTTGTCTTCAGAATTAGTCCGACTGAGCTATCGAGTTAATAAGACGTGTTAGAAACGCAACGCGAGCAGCTTCCGGTATTTTTTAGACATACTTTGTATTGCAGACGTAAATCCAATAGGTTATCGATATAATTGACTCAAGAAGCATTGTTAAACTGAAGCCTGTGGAGAACGTGTGTAATACAGACATATATCACAGCATTCTACAGCCGGTAGACGTCTACAGACACACTGCATTGCGAACATAAATCCAGTAGATTACATTGCGTACATCATAAGTATAGTAAATACGTGCAGAAATCCAATGTGCTGAAATTAATCGAATAATCTATATGAAATGCCGTGGAGGTGGACCTGTCTAACTTCCTGTCTAATAGTAGGCTACTTTCTTTTAAATGACGTCTACATTCGCAGTAATCTACACAAAGAATAATAACACAAACTATGAAATTACACGTAAGTAGTGTCAAGAGCGGTCAATTCATGTACAACCAATGCAACGTCATAATACTATTGATGGTAATAATAACAATAACAATGCTAGGGTGGCCTGTTAAACAGTAACTCCGCGTTTAATGACATTTTGCGTGTTACAGTCTTCAGCCTCTTTAGCGGAGGCGCAGGGCGCACGCTGCCGCCGCTCCGTTCATCCTTCATTTTTATTAGCCAGACTAGAGCACCGACACTAAATCGATCTGCCAATAACCAAACAGCGATGAATATATCAAGCGGAAAGTAAACTCAATTCCTATGGCTATAAGGCCCTCGAATTCTAAAGACAAGTCTCTTAAATGAATGGGGGAACTTTACAAATAAACTCCAGTAATTATACAATTGGTAACTAGTTTACTGTGAAGGCGGTTGCTGCCTCGATCAATGTAAATAGACATGCTGTTCTAATTACTTTTAGTAATAACAAGAAGTAGTATGGTGGATGAGACGACTAAAGCAACGACCTTCGACACGTCAGTAGGTCCCCAATTTACTGAAATTCGTATAACGACGCTTGAAATTCGAGTGTGCAGCAACGCATGGGGGTCCACAGAAACAACGCCGGGCTAAACAAGACACTCGAATTTACCTAAGCGTTGTTGTTGCTTCTATTAACTTCATAAATAGGCTACAACAAAAATAGCAGCAGAATTAGTTATAGTTTATAGACCTCATCCCTGTCAATCACCAGGCTTTTCAGCCGTGTCCAATGTATGTGTGAGGTAAAGAAAGACAGATATAAACCGATGTAAAGCCAAGTTTACGATCACGCCGTGGAAGGAGTGGCGGGGAGGGGAGGATCGCAAATCCCGCAGGGTTTGAAAGGCAAACACAAATTACGCGTTGGCAGAATTCAAAGTTCAATGGGGTTTTAAGACTTACTTCTACGGAAGACAATTTTATAACCAGTCGAACAAACTGTTAAGTTTTTTTTGAAGCATGATGCGAGCTTTGTAATCTGCGGACTTACAATCTGTCGCCGGTCCTCTTCTTCGCGATGGGAGCCTAGGAAGTTGCGCCGATTCTTGAAATGTCACTTCTCCGTATTTTAAACAGGCAACCCTAGACGATCCCTCACTCGCCTGTACGCCTCGCCAGCGCCACTAGTTCCGCTTTGCACCCCCCGTGAAAGCTTTGACTTGTTCGCTGAAAAGAGACAGTTCTCCGTCTCCATGCAACCGGAAAGCAAGCATCACAGCAGGGGCGATACGGACGGGCGGCGGGGACTTAGCGCAGAGGATCTGCCGCCTGCAACGCACCGAGGGGATTCGCGGCTCGACCAATTAGGGAACGGCTCACGTCTGGTCACGAGGGGCATACTCATCTCAATATTTAAGCGCGTATTAGTTTTAACAACAGCGAAAGTTCACAAGTTTATTTGAACAAAATCAAATGACTGGACATCACTTTGAATTATCTATTTTCCTTACAGACGATCATGGGTATATATAGGACTATATGTCCGCTCGTGTTGGAAGATCAGCCAGTGAACAGATCACAGAGTAACCGAACCGCCCCAAGCGCCCGCCTTGCTTCTCGATCCGGTTCTGTCCCGACAAGCATATTGCAAAGTTCTTTTCATATTAACGCGGTATTGTCTCCTAGCAAATTGTGACGCCAGCTCGTTGCGAATGTAGTCTATAACCTATAAACTTTGACGCACGTCCGGGCCAGAAATAACAACAGATACTTCAGATTAAACAATTCATTAAAAAAAATAAACATAATGCTTTCCTTATATTTTCCTAGAATGGAAATTCAGCCACACCAGGTTAACGTAGGTGACTTCTTTCACATTTGTTAGTTTGAGGTGATGATAATGGATTGATGACATATTCAACGGGGCGCGCGCGTGCGCACACACACATACACACACACATACAGGTGCTGTTTATGACCACCAGGTCTGCCCCTATGCCTCTGAAGATCCTTCAGCTGGCATTGCGGGACGTTTTGCCCAGTGGGATTGTAGTAAGTGGAATGCTTTTGGTTAAGTAACTAATTGATCTATTGGCAGTTTCTGATTGATCTGGAGCTTACCTTTGCACTCTGGGAACAGAGAAGAGACAAGAGAAAAGAAATGTGTGTGTCCATGTTTGTGTGTCTGAATGTGTGAGTGTGTCCATGGGGGAGGAGTGCCTAAATCATGTTTATTCCAGTCCATACTAGCTGTGTTATGTAGTCAGTCACACAGTTTTGATATATTACAATAATTTATCCAGTGCTGAATTCAGATTCATATAGAAAACAAAGAGTCTCAGCAAATCAAAGCGACATGGTGGAAAATGTGGCACTTCAGGGCTGCATTAGAAGTGATGCATCTAAGATCTACTGGTTGATGTGTTAGTGGTGACACACACACACACATCCCAAATTCTAAGGATGTTCACCCCCTCCCAACACCCCCCTTTCTCTACAGGTTTCTAATGGTAACCCAGACGACCACAGTGATGTGGTCTCCTATTCCCAGAGCTATGGTGTATTACAGTGTTGTATTCTCCCTGCTCTAATAACACTTGGACAAGATCATTGTTTATCAACCCAGTCGGACACATTGGATTAGGAGCAGATGCGTGTACTGCACATTATCTCTCGGACTGGAGGAGTCAGTCTAAACCATGGACAATCACCACTGATCCCCCTCAACCCGGATCAAAGAACAGCCCTCTACGCAAAAACTCATCCTCTGGAAGTAATAATAAATAATTATAATTATGATGATGGAGGGATTGAGGGAGCAGGCAAGGTAGATGGCAACATCAGCTCTCTAATATTCATATCACAAAACAAAACAACAGAAAGCAGGAGGTACAGCAGTGTACAGATTACTCACACGCTGTGCTAAAGTGCTAGATTGTCTCCAGGGCTGGAGTAATGCTCAGGACTGGAGCTTTAAGGATGTGTAGATGATAACGGGGTAATAAGGAACAGGGGTGAAGGGTGTGGGCAGAGAGAGGGAGGGCTTTAGAATGAGTGGGCGTCTCCCTTACAGGCCGGGACCAGCCTACTGTAACGCCTGGGGTGTCAGTGAGCGTTAAGGCAGACGCATGTGCTGGGCAGAGCGTGGTTTATAAAGGGCGTATCACGGTCCAGGTTCATATAGCCAACATGTAGATCCATATTAACACAAAATAATGACAGACTGAAAGAACCTAAGATCACCAATAAGGGGACATACAGAATCCAGATAAGTATAAAGACAAAACAACCACTAGCAACACACCAACAATAACTTGAAACAGACCTCACATCCAGAAACTCATGAACCACAACCAGGAACAACATTCACACATTCAATAACCAGCACTGAACAAGACAAAGAACAGGGTTGAAATACACTGGACTAACAAGGGAAACATGGTGGGAATGATAACCATGGGGCGGGGTTACAAATGGGGCGGGGTTACAAATGGCATGGGAGTGGCAGGAGAAACACATGGGGAACCAAAACATAGACACATGGCTAGAAAAACAAAAGGTACACTTGACAGGTGGGGGCGGGGCTAGACATGACAGGTGGGGGCGGGGCTAGATGTGACATGTGGGGGCGCGGGCTAGCCGTGATACCTACTGTGATGACAATAAGCTTTATTTATATAGCTTATTTATATATCTCTAAGGAAGACCTACAAAGTGCTTCACACCAATATAAATAAAATGTAAAAAAAGAAAACATAAAATAAATATAAAAATAAACCATTAACATCTCATAACAAAGATTTAAAACATCCACATATTCACACAAAAACACATAAACACAAAACACATACACACAAATAAACAAATTACTTATGTTCACTTTAAAAGGCTTAAGAATAAAAATAGGTCTTTCAGCTGAAGTCTTGCCAAAGCTCCTTGAATAATGCAAGTACATAAGGCACTGCAGTAGTCCAAACGAGATGAAGCAAATGCATGAATAACTCTCTCTAAATCTTCAAAGTCAAAATCGGTTGGATCATTGCAATATTTCTGAGTTGGACAAAACAGGTCAGAATGAGCTTCTTACAGTAAAGCTGTGTAATATTTGTAATGGCTCAATAGTGCTCTAAAAGTTAAAGGGCACCTTTTGTAATCTTAAGGTTCCACTGACCCACCCTGTCTGAATGTGTTATTCAGAGCACCAAGGACAATTACAACTGAAAGGGCAACAGGACGTTTTGTGCAGTTGAAGGACTTCCCTCACCAGTGGTCCTAGTGTATAAGACCTTAGAGGACTTCTGAGTGTGTTGGTATTACGTTACATGAGCAAAATGACATGATGAAACGAATTGATGAACCAGTGAGCTTCCAAATCCTTGACTAAGGCAGCATTATTTTGAAATTTGAATCATAAAAACATTATTAGTAAAACTTTTGCCACTCCAGACTGGGACACATCCAACATGTTCACCTCTCCAGAGTGAGACATGTTCATCTCTACCAGTGCAGAGAGGTCCCTGTGAGATGAATATGATAATATATACTGAGTGGGTCAGTGAGTGATCCAGAGTGTGTTAGTGAGTGATGATCCAGAGTGAGTTGTGATGATCCAGAGTGAGTTGTGATGATCCAGTGGGTTAGTGAGTGATGATCCAGAGTGGGTTAGTGAGTGATGATCCAGTGGGTTAGTGAGTGATGATCCAGAGTAGGTTAGTGAGTGATGATCCAGAGTGGGTTAGTGAGTGATGATCCAGTGGGTTAGTGAGTGATGATCCAGAGTGGGTTAGTGAGTGATGATCCAGTGGGTTAGTGAGTGATGATCCAGTAGGTTAGTGAGTGATGATCCAGAGTGGGTTAGTGAGTGATGATCCAGTGGGTTAGTGAGTGATGATCCAGAGTGGGTTAGTGAGTGATGATCCAGTGGGTTAGTGAGTGATGATCCAGTAGGTTAGTGAGTGATGATCCAGAGTGGGTTAGTGAGTGATGATCCAGTGGGTTAGTGAGTGATGATCCAGAGTGGGTTAGTGAGTGATGATCCAGTAGGTTAGTGAGTGATGATCCAGAGTGGGTTAGTGAGTGATGATCCAGAGTGGGTTTGCTGCTGTCGGGTCTGATTTTACATGGAACAGGTAGAGACTGCAGGCTGTGAGATGATCCAGTCAGCATGCAGATGAGACTTTGATCTCATCAACCTGGACTGCAGCAGTGATCTACAGTACTTTGGGTGTTTAAATTTGGGTATGGGCTTTAATTCACATTTACAATTCAATTAAAGCAGAACACATTGTGATCCACACGGAAGTGAACATACAAAATGTCTGTACGGTCAGACATGCCCATTCGTGGACTCTGCCATATAGGTTTTGTCCTGCAGAACATGACTGCAGAACATGGCTCCTTTTTCACTCCCTTCTTCAAGGTCGTTCGGCCGTCTGGGGTTGCATGCTGCCCACCTCTCCGTCTCCAGTCTCCCTCCTTTCTTCTACGTTCGAACTGTGCTCTATCTTTCCCTCTCTCCCCCTCCCTTCCTCTCTCCCTCTCTCTCTACCCACACCCCTTCTCCTTCTCTGTCTCTCCTTCGTTCTCTCTCTCTTCCCTGTTGGTGCTCCATGGGTCACTGTGCATCACAGCCTGAGGAAAGAACCTCCACCATTAATAAATAAACAGAACAGGGCATCTCTTCATGCATTTCCACTTCTGCAACTGATGCAGCCTTGCACGTACTTCTATTTTAAGTCAAAGAGTTCACCCAGAGTGGCGTCTGCATCTGGGTTGGTTGCTTCGCTCTTCAGTCGTTCACTGTGGTCTCTTTTGCTGTGGTTGTTCTCTTGGTGTTCTGGCTGTGGAGGTCTGTTGAACTGTGTGTGGTGGATGATGGTTCAGGACCTCAGTGAACCACAAAGCCACTGCTGTACTCTCTCAGCTCATCACGATGCCCCTCACATCCTCTCAGCTCTCCCCTCACCTCCCCTCGTCTCCCCTAACCTCACACCTTGCACCATTTTCTTAAGACATTAAGACTCCTCTTGCAAAATTATTGTAAACCTTCGCCTCAAAACTCTACCAGTGCTCAAAACCAAACACTGTGTCAGGCCAGAGCACTGTGTTGACATCACAAGCGATATTTTCCCTCCTGGGGCAGCGGGGAAGAAGCCTCTCGTGTGCCGTCTCACCACAGGCTGAATCCATGGCATGGGTGTGTCACGTCATTTGAAAGAAGTGAAATCAATTTTGAGTGATTGTGTTTAATCAATAACATGTGTGCTTTATTTGTATTGTCACTTGTGTCACTTGTGCTTACCAGTATGGATGGAATGTGCATTAGAGTGCAGAATGTGTTTTGAGAATGAGAATGTGTGTGCAAATTGTGTTTTACCATGTGAAATGGTTTCAGGTATTGACAACTGACTGAACAATTAGCTGAATGAGTTCAGGCAAACGAGAGCTTTGTTCAGCCAATGGGCTTTAGTGTTTTTGCAAAAACTAATAATAAATCATGCATATATGAAGATATTCTGACATCATTGTTTCCACTTAAAAAAATTAGATACGCTACTCAAATCGACCATGGAAGTGAAGAGACCGTAGTTACATGACCAAAAGCATTCACTGAAGCGTCATTTAAATTGAATATACGCTATTTTTGAGTTTTGGTCCTCCCAAGGTTTCTTCCTAAATTCCTGCCATCTTAGGGAGCTTTTCCTTGCCACTGTCGCCTCTGGCTTGCTCATTAGGGATCTGGACCCATACGATTGTAAAGCTGCTTTGTGACAACATGTGTTGTAAAAAGCGCTATATAAATAAATTTGACTTTGACTTTTACTAACAGAAGCAACGTCAGTGTGAATGTGGGTTGTCCAATGGTTATTTGTGTGTTTGTTGGAGATATGGTGCCCAGTGAGATTGCAGTACTGGCAAAAACATTCTTGCTTTGGAAATTACACATTGTTCACATTGAGTAAATTGTTCAATATATTTTACACATACAGTGAGTTAAAATTCGTAGTTCACTTAGCCACCAGCTGCCTGATTCTCCTGAGCACGAGACTGCAGATGTAATTAACACCAGTCGAGCGAAACTCACACATGCTTCCAGGAGACAAACGTTAACCTCGTGTGAGCAGAATTTTTAAAATGATTTTAATCAAGAAAGACTTCCCATTGCAAATTCCCAAGTGGTAATTGTAATCTTTAATAATGAAGAGATGGTAAACCATTCACAATAAATGAATCATTAACAATGGATCTATTTAAACATAATTTAGTTAGTTGTTTAGTGTCCTTTTGAAAAAAAAAAAAACAATTTTCAAGCCACTACTGGTGATGCTGACGCAGGTTGGTGATACCCACTCCCTCAACTACGCCGAGTGTGAGATCATACACCGTAAATACACAGGCGGGATGGACATTTGAGAATACGTTTCGGACTTCATGTTAAAGGCATACAGTACATCTGGATGTGTTGGTGGTCTAAATGTTGGTAAATGCTGACTGGTACGGTTCTTCAGCTTTGAGGGCACATTGATTTTTGTGTAGAACTAAATCAACAGCCATGCTTTGTCATCAATAACTACATGAACGTGTCATTATAGATTTAGAAGAGTGTGGGGTATAGATCACCATACCAGTACTGACAGTACTGACTCAAGGGCAAAACGTGTGCAGTGAGTCTTTATGTGTGTGTGTGTGCTTATGTGTGTGTGCGTGAGTGTGTGTGAAGCCCACTACTCAGTGAGACCCTGTGAGAGGGGAGAGATAGCTGAGAACAGCCTTATCATCGTACATGGGGTTGTTTTCCTGTTGTGCTTAATTGCAGAATTCAGTGTGTGATTCTGTCTTTCAGCTGTTTCGTTGGGCCCAGTCCTTGAGCAGAGATGGGCTTCATTATTATTAATAGTGAGATTTATAGAGCACCTTTCTCAAACCCACAGATGCTTAACAGGCAGAAATCAGCTTTTACAATCATGCCACATACACACACACACACTCACACACACACACACACACACACACACACACACACACACACACACACACACACACACAACACAGACTGCACTCTCTAACAGGCCCTCGGGACTGCACCATGTAAAGCATTAAGACCAGGACAGCACACACTGAACATAAACACATTCACACACACATACATACCTACACAGATCTATATTTATATACATACACACATTCACACACACATACATACCTACACAGATCTATATTTATATACATACACACATTCACACACACATATCTACACAGATCTATATTTATATACATACACATTTTCACACAAACACATACCTACACATATCTATATTTATATACATACACACTTTCACACACACATAAACAGATCTATATTTATATACATACACTTGCACACACATAAACAGATCTATATTTATATACATACACTTGCACACACACATAAACAGATCTATATTTATATACATACACTTTCACACACACATATTTACACAGATCTATATTTATATACATACACATCTACACAGATCTATATTTATATACATGCACACATTCACATGCATATATTCATAGATCTATATTCATAGATCTACTAGTCTGACCTTCAGTGTTGAGGGGAAACACCAACCTGCACAAAACACTCTGTTGCCCTTTTGGCTGGGGCAACAGTAATTGTCCATGGTGCTCTGAATAACACATTCAGACAGGGTGGGTCTGTGGAACCTTAAGATTACAACAGGTGCCCTTTAAGTTTCAGAGCACTAATATTAAGCCATTACTGTAATATTACACAGCTTTAATTAAAGCAGAGTACAGTGTGATCAACACAGAATCAAACTTACACACTGTGCTGGAAATCGCAGATTTTTGGCACTTACACATTCTACTCTGTGCCCTGATTTACTTGGTGTTGGTTCGTGCTGGATTTGTGTGTGTGTGTGTGTGTGTGTGTGTGCATGTGTGTGTGCTTAAGTACAGTACATATAGGCGCATATGGGGTATGTCTAGTATGGGGTACTAGTTGAATAATGGACTGACACTTTCCTGTCTGTGTGGCAAACAAATATATCTAGGGGTTATTAGGGTTATATATCTGTTGCTATTAAGATTGCCATTCTGAAACTACATATGCTAATGCACACAAACAAACATACCTTAGATGTGTTAGAAGAGGAACTGGCATGTTAATCAAACAGCAGGGCTGAAGAAAACGTATGAAGAATGAAAATATATATCTGTATATCGGGGCTGCATGACAGATTTGTGTTTCCATGACATAACAGTGATCTGTTTCTTTGCAATAAATTTTCCTTTTGATTTTACTTGTCATGTTTCTCATTGGACATACATTGGTGAAAATTAGTTTTGCAACTTACTACATACAGTAAAATGGCTTAGATTTGTGTCACATATACATGTAGTACTGTAAATGCTATATGGGGGTCCTACACCTCACCAAATAAATATAAAGAACAGAAATCTAACATATTTTCATGGACTTGTATGCATTTGAACAGTGACCTTATGAACTCAATAACACACAAATACTTCTGATAATAGTCCTTTGAATTTATCTTATCAGTGTTTATTTGCTGCTCTCCAAGAGAAGCATATAAAATAGCTGTGTGTCTTTTGGTGGAAGGACTCAGTTTTGCTAGAGATTTGTGGAGTTTCAGCAAAGCAGTTAATAATTTTCAGTTTGTGTGTAGAGTTTTGAGAAACCAAGCCAAATTTCTAGAAATGCGTTTGAGAAAACATTTGAGAAAACATTTGAGAAAAACTAAACTGTAACTCAAAAAAGATTCACAATAATTTGACATGCAAATATAATTAGCCATGGTCCCATATGTGTAAAAATACACATATAAAAATTCAGAAGGGAGAATAAACAGAACACAAAACTGAACAGTCTTACAGTATTGTCAGGGCTGACTCCAGTGCTACTCCCTCTGCCGCCACAAGAGGGGGCTCGCGAGCCAGTTCCAGACCCAAGCGTAATCAGCAATGATGACCTGCAGCTGTATCCCTCCTCATTTAAGGGAGACAGTTGCAGCGTCTCATTGCTGAGTTGTTTGTCATCTTACCTCGTTCATCCAGCCAGCCTCTCAGTAACGTTGTTGCGTACCTGGTGCCTTGTCACCATCCTGCTTCTTTGAGTTCTGTTACTCCTGCGCCCTGACTGGCCTTTCTCAAGTTTTCCCCATGCTTTATTTCTTCCTATCCATTTCTTGTTTTATGGGTAGGGGTTTTACAGTTTTTTACGACTGCTAACAAGTGTTTCCCAATACTTAAGATACTTTTTAAAAACTCTAAACACAGCAACACATTTACCTCATACAAATAGCCAAATAGTTAGTATCCTGTTCAAAAGCACATTCACTTAACTAAATACCAACTCTGCATTTCATAATGCAAACAAAGTTTTCTCTACATACACCAACTTTGTTAAAACACAACAAACCTGGTTCAGTATCCAATCATTCTTTCAAACACTAACAGATTCTCTATTCAAGAGGAACATGAGGTCAATCACTGCACAACCACTGTCAAAAAACTAACAGTTGATGGCATTACAGAAACAGTATTACATGTAATATTTTACTCTCTCCCGGCAAACAACAGACATTATACAGGTCTGTTGTTTTCTTATGTCCGTTCATTTTTACTGTAATCTGCTTCATTTGGACTTTTTACTCAAATGTGTGCAATTTTGGCAACATGCTGTCATACCACCTTGGTCTTGAGTGATATTTACTGTAACCTATTGTATGGAGTGTATATTAGACAAAAAAGAAGTCTGTGACAGTCTTTCAGTAAAGGTTATATTTTACTGTATTAGGGACATGAAATTGTAGCTTAACTCAAAAAAGATTTACAATAATTTTACATGCAAACATAATTAGCCATGGTCCCTCGTGTCAAAATATACATATAAAAATGCAGAAGGGAGAATAAACAGAACACAAAACTGAACAGTATTAACGGAATTAGGTGTGATCTAAATGGTCTTCAGCATTTGGCCACATGTTTTCATCAACATCACATCTGATGTTGTCTCTTGCCATGCACCTGGGATAAAACCGCTTGGCATGCCTTATCCACCCCTGGCAGTCTTCCACTGTAATGTCTCTGCAGCCGGCATCCATTGCATCCAGGAGGGACATTTGGTCATGTGGCTGATGGTCAATTCCTCAATGGGGTTGAGGAAAGGCGAGTAGGGTGGGAGGAAAAGGGGCATCACTCTTGGATGGTCTGCAAACCAGTTTGTGATGACATAAGAATGATGGAATGATACGTTGTCCCATGTAATCACAAATGTCTTCGTGTTTCCTCCCACCTTTTCCCTTTCTGCTTCTGGCACCAGTTGCTGGTAGAGTTCATTCAAAAACAAAACAAGGAGGTCACTGTTGTATGGACCAATCTGGCATTTGTGAAGGACCAAACCAACACTTGACATTGCAGCACACATTGTAATATTTCCTCCTCTCTGAGCCGGTACATTAATGGTGACTCTTTTCCCAATGATGTTTCTACCCCGCCGAGTTTTTGCCAGGTTAAATAAATGAGTTCACATAAATGAGTTCATGTGGGGTCTGATCGGCTTCCAACTCCATGACTCTCTAAAAGAAGCAAAAAGTATTTGAACACACTTTCAGTCTGTCCTATTGTATATACTGTAACTCATGTTTCCATGCAGAGTGGCATAGTGTAAAACTCACTATATTACAAGATACAACAAGTACATAGGATAGACACCATACCTGGACATACTGGTGACTTTCAAAAGGAACCATGTACAACTGTTTCATGCGAACTCTGTATTTAGTCAGAGTCCGGGCAATGGTTGTCACACTAATTCTTTCCACATTGTGAAATAGCTGGTTATTTTCTATTATCTTGGTCTGAATTTCTCTGAGTTTTATTCCATTGTCAGCAATGACCATGTCTACAATGGCATGCTCCTGGTCTTCACTCAAGAGTTTTCCCCTTCCCCCAGAGGGAGGCAGACGCTGCATCCTTTATTGTAAAAGAACAAAAACACAATATATGTATTAGCAGTAGGACCTGGCCTGCAGGTACTATACTGTAAGATATAGCATCAGTAGGAATATACTTGTGAAATGTATTGTTTACCTGTTAGTTTGTTTAAAGGTCCGGATAATGGAAGCCACAGTTGACCGTCTGAGATTAGGCTGCACCCTTTCACCAGCCTCTCTCAGTGATAGACCATGGTTTATCACATGGTCTATGATGGTGGCTCTAATTTCATCAGTGACAGTAGTTCTTGATCTTCGCTGAACACCACCACGTATTCTTCCTCTTCTCCCTCTACCTCGCCCTGGCCCAGCTGTTCCTCTTCCTTGTGCAGACATGATTTTTCTTTCCTCTGTTACTCTCTCTGTTCCTGTGCCCACATTGACCAAACTCAGTCCAAACAAGCCCCTGTTTTTATGAGTCCATGTCACGGACAGCACCTATTTGTATTTCCAAGTGGGATTTGAATCATCTGTGGTTGGTCTATTACTGCATTTTATTTCAATTATCTGTATGTGCAAAAAATGTGTATTACAGTAATAGCTTTTCACCTGCTTTTTTTGGCATAATTTTGCATTTTATACAATATTTAAGGTTTTGAACCATAGGTTTTCATTTTTGACATGCTGCGTGCAAGCATTTGTAAAAAAGGACAAAATTATCCATAATTTTGTTATTGGGTAACCTTGTGTGTATAGAAAATGTAAGCATTGTATAAACATGTTAAATGACTGCATTTTGTGCAAAAACAACATGAATTGTATTAACTGTATAGCCACTAAAGACTGAAGTTGTGTTTACTGTGTTTAGAGTTTTGCAAATGTGACTACAGATTGGACAAAAGGATGTTAGCAGTCGTAAAAAACTGTAATTGAGGCTACTAAGCATGAGAACAGCAAAAAATTGCATTTTGTTCCTGTAGATTCAAGATCATTACTTTTCCTGAAATTTTGCCATCTGGTATCTTGAAGGAGGCATGGGTTCACATCTTACGTACACTAGTAATGAAACAAAAGATAAATGAAAAGATAATGTTTGGAAAGAGGGCAGTTTTGTCTATTCTTTTCTACTCTTTTGCATTGACATGAATAAGTCTGTCCGATTTCTAACAATAGGAAGAATAGGTTCAAATCCCACTTCTGACAGCTGTTTTTCAAACACAAAATGAGACTAGTTATGTTTGAACTAATACCAAGATGAAAAGCGGTGCTCCGTGAAGAAAATCTTACTGAGAGAAAGAAAGAATCTCTTGTGACATCACAACTTTGGAAACTCTAGACATTTACACACTAGGTCATTGATGATGTCTGGCAGTTTATGCCGCTGTAATAATGCAAGATATATTATTATTAAGATATATATGCATCAAAAGTGAGACTGTATCACTTTTCAGGGTTACACTTGAGACTGCATCAAGTGTAAACCTTTCTGAACAAGGAGGTGTGGGTCCAAATCCCATGTCTGAGAGCTGCCTTGCAATCACAAAAGGAATCAGGTTATGCTTGAACTAATACCATCATCAACAGAATAGCTCATTATTGAATAAATTAGTGAGAGAAAGAAATAATCTCTTGTGACAACACAATTTAACATACTATGACCATATAAATTCAAGGTTATTGCTTTTCTTGAAATATTTGTGCACATCCTTCTAACACTGGTGAGCAGCCAACAGAGAACGGAACATTTGGGCAAAAGGGCAATTTTGACTGCTGTTTTGGAAAAATACGTTTACATGGACAGTGTAATCAAGAATAAGTCTGTCTGATTTCTACCAACAAGCAACATAGTAAGTCAGAATGGCCGAGCGGTCTAAGGCGCCAGACTCAAGTTGAAAAAACTTCCTAAAGTTGGGCTTTCAGGTCTCCAATTGGAGGCGTGGGTTCAAATCCCACTTCTGACAGATGTTTTTCAATCACAAAATGAGTCTATTTGTATATGAAATAATAACAAGATCAAAAGCAGTGCTCCGTGAAGAAAATCTTACTGAGAGAAAAAAATTATCTCTTGTGACATCACAATTTAACATACTATGACCATATAAATTCAAGGTTATTGCTTTTCTTGAAATCTTTGGCATCTGGTCACTTCCTGGAGGGGTATGTGCACATCCTTCTAACACTGGTGAGCAGCCAACAGAGAACGGAACATTTGGGCAAAAGGGCAATTTTGACTGCTGTTTTGGAAAAATACATTTACATGGACAGTGTAATCAAGAATAAGTCTGTCTGATTTCTACCAACAAGCAAAGTAATAAGTCAGAATGGCCGAGCGGTCTAAGGCGCCAGACTCAAGTTGAAAAAACTTCCTAAAGTTGGGCTTTCTGGTCTCCAATTGGAGGCATGGGTTCAAATCCCACATGGTGTCAACTTTCACTGCTATGCAGATGACACCCAACTTTATATATCAGCCAAACCTGATGACAAATCCAGATTAGGAAAAATCGAGGCCTGCGTAAGTGATATTAAATGTTGGATGTCGCTAAACTTCCTCCACCTTAATGGTGACAAAACGGAGGTTCTCCTTCTGGGCCCAAAGGCCACAAGACAGAAAATACCAGATCTAATGTTAAATCTTGCAGATTACCCCATTACTCCTGGCTCGGTAGCCAAAAATCTCGGCGTCTTATTCGACTCTGACCTATCATTTGATAAATACATAGATAATACTACCAGGATAGCTTTTCTACATCTCCGTAACATTGCCAAGTTAAGAAATGCATTATCCCAGCATGATGCAGAAAAACTAGTACACGCCTTTGTTAGCTCCAGATTAGATTATTGTAACTTCGTTACTGTCAGGATGCTCAAATAGGAATATAAATAAACTTCAAGTAGTTCAAAATGCCGCAGCCAGAGTTCTAACTAGAACTAGGAAATTTGAACATATCAGCCCAGTCTTATCGGCCCTGCACTGGCTCCCAGTAAAATTCCGTATTGATTTTAAAATTATTCTATTGACTTATAAAGCACTGCATGGACTTGCTCCTGACTACCTCCAAGAGCTTATCTCTTATTATGAACCCCCGACCACTACGATCCCAAGGTGCTGGCCTCTTATTAGTTCCATCAATTAATAAAGTAACAGCAGGGGAAGAGCCTTTTCTTATAAGGCCCCCAACTATGGAATAGTCTTCCAGAATGTGTCCGGGACTCTGGCACAGTCTCAATCTTTAAGTCTAGGTTGAAAACTTACTTGTTTGATCTAGCATTTGGTAATTAATGTGCCCCTTTAGATAAGGTAACAGATCCAGGGGTTCATGGGCAAAGGGTTTTTATGGCAAACTGGGGCGCTGGTGCTGT
This sequence comes from Brachyhypopomus occidentalis, assembly GCA_020368025.1. Classification (NCBI taxonomy): domain Eukaryota; kingdom Metazoa; phylum Chordata; class Actinopteri; order Gymnotiformes; family Hypopomidae; genus Brachyhypopomus; species Brachyhypopomus occidentalis. The sequence continues at coordinate 875 of JAGXOD010001360.1, read as the reverse complement.
CATCCTATCACTGCACGCGGTCACTCAAGTTTGTCGACGGTGTAGTGGATGGATGCCAGTGTCTCAGGATGCTCCCAAGTCTGTGTTACCTTCTGGTTCTGCCCTTTAGCTAGGCTGTAATAATTTAATTGCCGGAGTCGCTGCCACACTCAAGAAATGTTTACATTTACTTTGTCTAACATTCCATATAGAACTAATTGCCCCTCTTCTTCCCAATGGCTGCCCGAGAAATACCGGGACAAGGAAAGACGAGCCTTCCCGTTACCCACCCCATACAAGCATCTAGGAGATGGTCTGGCTTGCCAGTGGATGTGCCGATGCCGTGGTCGGATGTGCCATTATCGCAAGAGGACGCGCTGATGCCAACCCCACCTGAGGCTCATCGACTCTGAAGGGACTGTGACTACTCGGCCTGGAATATATCTGGACTATACATGACCTGTGAATGTGGACATTGCTAGCGGGCCGCCCAATGGACGATGGGTTCCCTTTTGAGTCTTGGTCCTCCCAAGGTTTCTTCCTAAATTCCTGCCATCTTAGGGAGTTTTTCCTTGCCACTGTCGCCTTTGGCTTGCTCATTAGGGATCTGGACCCACGCAATTTGTAAAGCTGCTTTGTGACAACATGTGTTGTAAAAAGCGCTATATAAATAAAATTGAATTGAATTGAAATCCCAATTCTGACAGCTGTTTTTCAATCACAAAATGAGTCTAATTGTATATGAAATAATAACAAGATCAATAGCAGTGCTCCGTGAAGAAAATCTTACTGAGAGAAAAAAATTATCTCTTGTGACATCACAATTTAACATACTATGACCATATAAATTCAAGGTAATTGCTTTTCTTGAAATCTTTGGCATCTGGTCACTTCCT